>CAKNWT010276082.1:0-12150 GCA_932066315.1 Andricus coriarius | reverse complement strand
TGTCGTGTACCTATTTTTTACCAGTGTGGGCTCACCACACCCACGACTGGTTCCTATCGGCTGTCCGCGACTGCTTATTCTTGTATTCGCAGTTAACCTGAGGGGCTGTTCAGCCTTACGGGCCGTTCCTCTATCCGCAACCTGAGGACGCGCTACGTAGTGGTGACAGGGACCCACCGAGCAGACATGAACCCTTAAGAGACTAAAATCAAATACTTGTGCACTAAACAAGGTGAAATGCTTGAAAAACTGCGAAAAAACAAGTGTGACGTATACGTCCCACTGCCCCTGAAAGGTTTAAGTAGAGATTCGTCGTATGGTGGTGATTCTAGTTGTAACGTCAGTCCCACCAAAACTTCTGTTACTGGATGGGGGGGGGGGGGGCAAAGACTGGAAACCGAGAGAGTCGCAATTGGTTGATGTTTTATGCTGAGAAGGTTACCAGCCTTCAGCAGCGTTGTTATTAGATAGGAATTTATATGTTCCCATCTGCCAATTCCCGGTCTACGTCTAGGCATGGAACCAAAAACTTTTTTTTGAATTTTGAAACAAAAAATGGTTTCGAAAAAATATTAAAAATGCGCTAACTTTTTGAATTTTTATCCAAAATTCCTACCACATGCTAATCCAATACGTTAATTTTTTTGAAATTTATCGTGCTAACAAACTAAAAATCTACAGCCTAACAGACATACATTTAGTAAAACCCTGTTTTTTGTGTTCAGTGGGTCTCAAAACGTGAACATTTGACAAAAAATAGACATTTAGGGATGTAGTGTCTAAATTGTATCGTTAGATTCTTTTTTTCTATAGTTAACTTTGAATGTTGAACATTAAAGAGGAATTTAAATTTTTGTTTATTTTCAATTTAATTTCTTAAATTTTAAAATAATTGTTAGCCAAATCGGTGATAAGTATGTGGAGCGAATTGTTGATAAGTATTTCGCGTTATATATAATAGATTAAACTGAAGTCCTCTGGATTATTAAAATTTGATATTTATTAAATGACTTTCTTTTTTTTTCTAGATTGAGGATCTCAGTCAGCAAGCGCAGGTGGCAGCAGCCGAAAAATTCAAAGAACCACCAGTAATTGCAGCAACCGAAGCAGGTGGCAGCACGACGGTAATTATTTATTTCTTAAACATTTAAACGTTCAACTTGAGTGAAAAATCTTCATAAACGGCATGATTCCAATTAAAATTAAGGAGGATTTTTTTACATTTGTTTGTTATTTCTTTCAATTTTAATTAACTTGGCTAAAAAGAAAATTCGGTTGAACGTAATAATATATGCTATAAAACACACTGTCAGAATTATTAGACGCTTTTTTTATTCCCAAATTAAAGAAATGAATCTTATTACTCACTATCAGACTAACGATATTAATATGTTTATTTTTGTGAAAATACTAAACTGATACGCAATTTTGATACTGCTTCTCCACGTCAATTTTATGTAGGGGAAAGTGCGCTACGATAGTGGTGCAGGGCACGGTCCTCCCCTTTTTTTCTTAGGTTCCCCTTTTTTCTTGAAATTTTCCTTTTTCTCCTAATCTCAAAAAACTTCCCCTTTTTCCCCCTTTCTCTTTAAATGTACGATATTTGAAAATACAATATTTGAATTACGCGGAAAATTATCTGAAATTAGTAAGTGTACCCATTGTTGAATAATAATTAAAGCAATTATAGCACTTAAATAAATTATTTATGAATACATAAGGTACCAACAACATTACAAAATATGTAGTACTTTTTAAGGGCATGTGATACATAAACAATGATCGATTTTAGGGATTTTAGTAGTGTTAGGTTCCCCCGGCTTTTTTCCTACAATAATAAAGATTTTTCCTTAAAATTTTGGGGGATGATAGCGAACATTCTAACGGACATCCCCGAACTCTTCTGTTGTGGAATAATTTAAAAAATTTCATTTTGCTAAATTTTATTAATATGTGTGTATTTTGAGGTTATGTTTGATACAATTCTCCCCGCAGCTTTACTTCTAAACTACACAATATTTTTGGTTCAAAACTTAGGACAAGTAATAAAACATAGTAACTAATGTCTCGGAACTAAGTTTTTTTGTAGGCAATTCAAAAAATATATTTCATAAATAATTTAATTTATGCTCGTTAGGACGCCCTCTATGCCACTCGGTACAACATATACCAACATTATCGGAATGACAGAGACTTGACAACCGATCCTAACCCCCAAATAGTGCATATACAGAAAAATTTTATTTAGCAGAATATGTTTTTTTTTGCTTTTATCCCTTAAAAAAAGAGTTCGGGGACGTCCGTTATTCTATTTTATAGCATCTCCGAATTCAGTTTTTACAAATTTTAAGTTTTGTGGACAAAAACCCGGGGAACTGACCCCGATTGAAGTATCACATGCCCTTAAGTAAGTATTAGGAATTGAACACCCAGTTGGCAAAAAAACATTAAGGTTCTGAGAACGTCCTAGGAACGTTCTTAGGACGTTAATGTTTTTTTGCCCACTGGGCACTATATATACCTACCTAATTGAAAAATGTAATATTTCAAATCCATGAACTGCAATGTTAAATGTTCTAACTTCAGCAGTTCTTAATTTAAGCTTAAGAGCACTGAAGAGTAGGGCGGAGTGAAAGTGCTCAAACAAATCAAATCGATGGAGCTGAGATGGAAAAAACTTGTGAGTTGGCATTCGACGAAAGTGAAATAAAATTTTAAATCTGTAAAATGTAACTATTTCAAATTCAAAATATTTCCTATTGGTTCAAAAGTTATGAAAAATTTGTTATATTTACAGCTTTTACCAGTGAAGAATAATAAAAAATTGTGCAAAAACATTTTTTTTTTATTGAGTCATATGCACACATTTAAAAAAAAGTTGAATATGTTGAACCTGAAGTTTATTCAGCATGCACAAAGAAAAATTTCATCATTTGCTTTTTCGGAAAAAAAATTTTGGTCGCGATTTAGGATTTTAGGGATTTCATATTTTTTTCTTGCGATTTTGGGACGTTATATACACCACGAAAACTATTAATGTTTCCCATGAATAAAAAATAATAACATGTTTCTTTGGTTCAAATTAAAGAAATTTCAGGTTCGAATCAATCAAAAAATCATGTTTTTGTACATTTTCAAAAAATTCTAAATGAAGCAAATTTTTTTCAATTTTCAAAATTTTAAATATGGTAAATTTAAAAATGAGAACAGAAGATATTAACTGGTTTCAAAATTTTTCTCTTTGCTTGTTTTCGATGTCGGACTACAAATTGTTATCCCACAGTTCAAACGATTCGATTAATTTTAGCATTTTTACTTGGCTCTACTGAAGAGTGCAGTTTTCAATTTACATTGAAATTATTAATTATAGTAAGGAAGAAATGACGAATCTTAAAAAGAAATATTTGTGAACGATGTTAAACATATCAAAAAATATCAAAAATAAATATTTTGATTAATATTTTCTTCATGAACTCACCCTCAAAATATGCTTCTTCTAATAATAAAACTGTGTTACCGGATGAGTCCGACTTGTGGTACAACCTTTTTCGGGCATCTAAATAGGTTATTTTGGTCAAATGACACTTTACGTCTGATTAAAATTTTCACTTCTTGAAGTATATTCATTAATCTTCAATTGTTAATCTATTTAAGTAAAAAAATTAAACTCTTAAATCATAAAATTAATGAAAAACTGTTGTGTAACCGGATGACACAAAAATCCACAGACGTTTACAAATTTATAATACTCTGTAATTATAATTAGAAACAAAAAATAAAGTTTATTTTGTAATTCTGCAATTATTTCTGGAAAATACGTGCATTTAACAATTATATTTTAAGATTTCTTTTAAAAGATATAACGCCATAAATTTGAAAAAAGGTAGCCAGGGACATGATATTGTCAACTTTTTCATTTTCACCCTTACAGAAATAAATGAAGAAAATCTTCCCGAACTTCTTTCAAATATCTACAAAACCATTTTTCTTTAACTCGTCGTTCTATTCTTTATTGTAGGGCAGATACTTGTAACGTAATTTAACTACTATTTCTGCAGTAATTTGTAACATTAATTTATACAGTGTTACTTTTTCGTTGCTTTGATCGCAGGTCTTGTTATGACTCCCACACTTGAATATTAATTAAAAAAATGTTTCAACTTATTTTTACGGAGAAAAATACTGGAATTTAAAAAATATTTTTAAACGATTACAACTACTATCGGCTCCGTGTCTAGCCTCACATTTTTTGTATACCTACTTCAAGTTAATTTTTCGAGCCAAAAAAAGATCGAGGAAAAAGCTCGATTTAATTTAGATAAACATAATTACATATATCTGTAATTTTTGTGTGTATTTTTTTGAATTCTGAAATTTTTCTCCGTGAGAAGGCACTTTAAAATGAAAGATCATGAAAAGTCTTTTATTTTGATTATATTTTAATATATTGCTGTTGACATGTCAAAACATATCGTGTACACTGTACGTCAACATATCGTGTCATATTTTAGCTGGGTCCTATTTTTGAAAATTCGAACTTTGAGCTACTTCTTTCAGTAATCGTAACAAGCTACTTACAAAAAACATAATTTGCCCAACACCGCCAGGATACTCTAACACTGCTTTTCACCTAATCATTTATTTTTCAATTTCCAAAAGGTGGTGGCACCAATTCAAGAGGAGTCTGAGGAGGAAGTAGACGAAACGGGCGTCGAAGAAAAGGATGTTGACCTCGTTATGTGCCAAGCCAACGTTTCTCGAGGGAAGGCAATCAAAGCTCTTAAGAATAACCAAAATGATATCGTCAACGCCATAATGGTAATTAAAGCTTATTATCCCCCCCCTCCCCCTTACTATATCATACTTTCCTAAATGATGATAACTGTGAAGGTTTCGCTTATTTATTTCACAGTCAGAATTAAGATATGTAGATAACCTTGGCAGACTGACAATTCCCCTTCAATTATAATTTGTGTCCTGTAATGTTCTTAAATTTTTACACGTCTATTTTTTTTTTTTTTATAGGAGCTGACGATGTGATGAAACTACGTTGCAGCATAATAGGCTACGGTACATTATAACTCACATAGTCAGACCATTATTTTAGTATTCTTAAATCGACCGATCACTTTCTTTCTCCATCCCGTTGAGATTTTTGATCGAGATTCTTTTGTTCGGAGAGAAATCTAAATTAGACTATAATATTTTGTCTCGATAAAAAAATTCTTCATGTATATACACAAGTCAAGTGAAAAAATAAACACTTAATTTGTCTTCAATTAGTGAAAAATCTTGCTGAAAAACTTTATTAGGTTTGTCGGCTAATGTAAGTAAGGTACACTAGATTCTAGAATGATAACTGAACAAAAAAATAGAAAGAATTAACCCAAGGAAACCATTTTCCTAAATTAGGATAATTAAATATATAAATATAAAGGCATTTTTGACAATTTTAGTTTTATTATATCCGGAAGTTAAAAACTGCTGCGGTTGCTCTGGTATTATTATCAATCTCGGTAAATCACAGTTTCTACTTTATTGTAACTTATTCGTTAGTTCCAAGCTATAAACATAGATGGCAGCAGCATTCGCTTTTCCGCATTTGAAATTGGGATGGAGAAGTGTTTTTAACCAAATATTTTGGTTTATTTTATTCAGCTTAAAAATTAAATGATTAGAAAACCAAATATCTAAATGATGATAACTGTGAAGGTTTCGCTTATTTATTTCACAGTCAGAATTAAAATATGTTGATAACCTTGGCAGACTGACTATATGCTCTTAAATTATAATCATTGTTTTTAATATCCTTCAAATACTCAATATTGACACTTTTTCAGGAGCTGACGATGTGATGAAACTACTTTGGAGCGTAATAGGCTACGGTACATTATAACTTACGCAGTGATACCATTATTTTATTATCAGTGAATCGACCGGTCATCATTTTTTCTCCATCCCATTGGTCATCATAAAAAATACTTCATGTATATACAAAAGTCTTGTGAAAAAATAAATAATACAATTCATGCAGAATTTTGCTGAAATGCATGATTTATAGATGTAAGATAACAGTATAAACTATAGAAACATAATTATGGCAAAATAGTTTCGAGAAATAATGTTTCATACGTAATTAAAATTTAATGAAACCTCTCTTTAAAATAAAATTATTACAATAAGAAATAAAAAACCGTTTATAATAACTATATCATGCTTATATTTATATTAAATGTCATTTTTTAAGGTGGGATGGAGAATTATTTAATAATGTGAACACTTTTTATCTTATTAACTAAACATTAAGTGATTCAAAATGTAAAGAATCTTTCTGTTTATAGAAAAGCGAGACTAGAAATAGATGTATTTTTAACAAAAAAGATTTGTCTTTTTATTTATTTTACAAGCTTGATTGCTAGCGAATTTCCACTTTCACGTTTGTCAAGTTTTAATCTTACACTACAACTAATAATTTGAAATGAAGGGTTAATAAAACAAGTATTTTTAATTAAATCCCTATAATTCAATAATTTTTAATATAAAGCAATTGAAACTTGCAGAATTATGGGAGTCATTACGTTTGGTTTAAGTCAATTTAAAAATAAGAAATCAAGTGTCAGTTTTTGTTTTCTGTTTAAATATGCTCCCTATAACTCCAGTGAACTTTGACGAAATTTTCAACACGAAAGGAATTTTAGATTGCTTCAAAATCACAGAAATAAGTGTTGCAAGTCTATAAAAGTACAAATTTAGGTTTTCGGTATTTTAGTGTTTTCTGTGTTTTAGACTTTTATATCAAATGAATTTGAGTTTTATAATTATAGTTTAATTATTTATGAAACTTATGCCAGGCTCTTTTTTTATAAAAAAAACTTTTTTATGAACTTCAAGATTGATTCATATCTGAGACAGTCAAAACGGTACGTTTGGGACAATATTTTACGGTTCATGTTGGACAGGAATCCAATCGATAATATTGATGTGACTGATGTAAAAAGGAGATATAAAATTATTGTGCTGAGCGGGAAGGCCCCTAAGCACTTGAGAGTAAAGTTTTGAATTTTAATTTTTAAAATACGTATTCACATTGGAAATTTTCATACGCATCTTTATCTCTTAACAAAAAAGTTGTAGCTTTTTTAGCTTTCGAATTATTTGCAAAACACTGTTTTTTCTCTGTTTAAAATATTTTGTCTTTTTTCACTTTAACTCGCGATAAAATGGGAATTTTTTTTTGTACTCACACCGACCGGGCCGCAGCCTACGGCAGAGAATCGTTCGCGCCCTAAAATTAAAACATGAATAGTTTATTAACTACTATTTCGATTGAGCTAAAACTTCTTTGAATCTTCATGAACAACTTTCTCACTAACAGTTTTTGCTTGCTCTAAATTCGTCCGACTCCCGAAATGATCGAAGTTCTTTGTGCACGAATTATGCAACGCCTTGGCAAAAAATTATTAAGTTTTTTTTTCAAATCAACGTTTTCAAGTTTTGCTAACATCATCGGTCGCAGAACATGACATGGTAATTTATTGAAACAAATTAAAAAAATTTCCCACTTCGTCACGCGTTGAAGTGAAAAAAGGCGAAATATTGTTATCAAAGAAAAACACCGTTTTTTGTGAATGATTGAAAACTAAAATTGCTAAAACTTATTTTTTTTGAGAGAGAGAAAAAGATGCAAAAGTAACGCGTTACCGTTACCTTGGCGTTACTTTTTTTTAAATTTTTAATACGCCATTTTGAATTCCAAAAAATTTCCAAAAAGCTAAAGAATTTTACATTCATAATCTATAAACTATTTTTATTTGACAATATTTTTAATTCTAAATTTCAAAATTTGCATAGAGTTTAGGCGACACGTTTATTTTCGATTTGATAACACCAATTTTTCCACGAAATTACGGATATTTGAATCTTGACATAAACTTTTCAAAAAATCATAAATTTTGTCTATAAAATTCTGTATTTTTTCTACCTAATTCAGAATTTATTTTAAATATTGCAAAAAATAAAAAAGGCGAGGCTTTGCAGAAAATCTTCTGTATTGTTGTCTTCGAATTTTGAAAACATGCCAAGAGGATTTCCTAAAAAGCCCACCTTTTTTATTTTTTACAATATTTTTAAAAGTTTCAACTTTGGGACTGTCTAAGCTTCGTAAACATAATTTTTAAATTTAAATCAGAAAAATGAAAAAGAATTTAGATTGACACATATGCAAATAATGAAATTTTTTCAGTTTTTGTATGTAAAAATGTCTATCAGAATGGGAAGCAGAAGATATTCTCCGTTTAAAAAAATATTTTGTATTGTTTTCTGCTTGTTCAAAAGAACGTTTGCACACTATTAGACTTTTTAAGTAAAAGATTTGTTTTTTCGTTTCCTGATTGGTTCTCATGACATATAATTTAGTATAAATGCAGGGTGGAGTTCCGAAAAGCGCTTACCTCCGATTAATTTGAAACTCCGTATACCTATTTATTTTGACGTGCTGATCATGAATATGATAGTGAAAATACCCGCAAATTTTATTTTCAAGGTCAAAACTCCAAAAAACTAAAAAAATTCATGTTTTTCCGTTTATTTTAGTAAATAATGAAAATTTACAAAAAAGCTTTAAACAAAAGTTGTAGATCTTTTGGAAATACATATTTTATGTTGAATAAATTTTTACCCTGCGACTGACCGTTTTATTGAAAAGAAGGGAATTGTCGGTACGAAGTGTAGAATTGCTTAGGTCACACGCGGCACCCATTCGAACGTGTCATGGGGGGCGGGAAGGCACCCCTATGACTGGCCACAGAAATAACTTAGGTTACACAAGACCTCCTTTCCAACGTCTCATGGGGGGGGGGGGGGGTACCCCTGTGATGGGTCACAGAAATAACTTAGGTCACAAACGAACCCCTTTCCAACGTGTCATGGGCATGGCCCCCACATCCCGACAAGGGCCCCCTGGTCACAACATTTTGCGGGCCCCCCTCCCCAGCCTTCTTTTTCAACTCGAATAAGCGTAAATTTTGCATGTTTATTAAAGGGAAATATCAAAGTTCAAGATTCATATGGTAAAAACAGTGGTGATCCGGTGCCCCCAGCGTTCCCGGGCCCCCTAACTGCAGCCAGGCCAGCCTGACTGGCCACAGAAATAATTAAGGTCACACACGACCCCCTTTCTAACGTGTCATGGGGGGCGGGAAGGAACTTCTGTGATTTTTAATATTTAATGTCCACCCAGCCTTCCAGGAGGTGTCAGTAAATTGTGCGGCAGGTTCAGATCACGCAGTTTTTTCAATAAAATTTCATGATTGATCTCACAAACGCTTTTCGAAAATCCAAATATATTACATCAACTTTTCCCTGTCACTTAGCACATCAACGTGTATTCGATAACTTCTGCAAGATTAGTTACTGACTTACTGTCGATCTCAGTTGCACAAGTACGTGCTGCTCATTGGTCAGGGTAGGATACTACATGATATGACATAAGTGCATTGGCAATACAAAGTTCAAATGTTTTAGAGATACTATTAACGATAGCTATAGGTCGATAATTACTTATATTCGACCTACAACCACCCCTGAAGTCTGGGCAGATACGGGTTTCTTTCCATATCGTTGAGTAAACTCCGCAATTCAGGGTAAGATTAAATACATAAGTAAGCGGTTCAATCATTAATGCAGGATAACAATCCTTTACAATAAAGTTCGGAATCATATCACTTCCAACGGTGTGTTTCTTCGATAGACTTTTGATTGCAATCTCAACTTGTGATGGAAAAATTAGAATTTTATTACAAATTTTCATTGCCACTAACATTGTCCTCTTCTACATATATGCTATCAAAGAATTTCGCAAGCGCTGTGTAGCGAAACCCCGCATTGCGGGGTGGCCCCTTCCTTCGAGGGGCCTCTGAGGGACCCCTTATAGGCTGAGTAGAAAAAAATAAATTTCACTATGTATTTCAGATCAATAAGTTTGCGAAAATTAAAGCAAGGCGTATTACAATATAGGTATGTATACTTAATATATGTATGTTTAATCTATAAATAATTGATACATGAAGCACTGTTTCTTTTTTCTTCAAAGGGGCCTCTTAAAAATTTTTTGCGGGAGGGCCTCCATTTTCTAGCTACGCCACTGCAATTCAGTACCCACATTTTTTATCATCCCCGATATTCTGGTATCAGTTTTTAGCTTTACAGTAATATTGAAGATCTTTTGTGTATCATCTTTCATTCAGTTTTCTGCATGTAACATATAATTTTTTAAAGCATTGTAAGATAATCTTTTCACTACTTTGGAAAAAATTGTTATAAGCATATCTACATCTGAAGGTGACATGTTGATCTTCTTTCTAAGTTTTTCTGTTATTTTTATATAATTCTTTTGTTTGTTCGAAAACCGTATAGCCTGGATAGCACAAAAATTTGGTGAAGATTTCCTGAAACTGGCAATGCAAGGTTCGGAATATTGCGCATCGAATTGAGTTAAATAAATCTTTCAAACTGTCCTGAACAGTTACCGTACAGCTTACAATATTCCCTACTGACAAGCGAACATTTTCTTGGTTGAACGAACCATGCCTGAACCTTTCAACTTACTATTCCGAACCTTGCATTGCCAGTTTCAGGAAATCTTCACCGATTTTTTTGTGTCATCTGGGAGGGTACTGATTGTTAGGAGACTTATACATTTGAGAGTTGGTATATATTCACGCATTTCTTTAAAAACCGCACTAATTAAATAGTTGCATACTATTTCAGATTCTTCGATAGCGTATATACGCTATCTATATACGCTATATACGCTAGCTATTCTTGCATAAAGACCAATGTAATCCCTCTTTTTAGAGTCAAGTTTACCCTATTAATCTTGAATTTACACTCGATTTTATCTTTCTTACAGTCACGATCAATATTGGTGATGTTGGATGGTACCCATCCTCCTGAACCATCGTATCCTTGGTTGAGTTTATTATACAATCAGTATTCGCAAAAACTAAATCTAAACACTTTTAATTTTGTATTTCTGATCTGGTGGTATTGGGGTAGATCAATATTATTAACAGGTACTCTGAAATTTATTTATTTTAATCTCAAAGTTATCATCTCTATCATAAGCAATACAGTTTCCTACAATAAAATCACCTGCAATTAAGAATTTTATTGGGTACATTGTCCTTAAAATTACAATTTCTTCTGTAAATAAAACAAACTCATCTATTCTTAACCGCGGTGGAATATAAAGAACAACTACCATCAGCGAGAAATTTTCCTCTGGCACTTTGGATGCATTGATATTAATATTTAGGCAGAGCCCTTTTAATCTGGTCAGAAAAACTTCTTTTGATTTTAAATCGATATTTACAGCAATCCGAGTACCCCCACCAATTCTCCCTACCCTCCAATCTCTGTAACATATGTATTTATTATCAACTGTTTCGTTACAGTACTCTCCAGGGATTACAAAATTTCAGAAATTTCCTTTAATAATTTGATACTTAATATCTCTAATAGTAAAGAGAATTATGTATTGAAGATAACCCATGTAGAAATTGCGACCGGGATTTGAAAGGGGCTCGGCTAGTTTTCCCTATTTCTGATCGGGAAAAATAGAGGGATTCGAACTATTTCTGTAATACTGTTTTAGCAGGGCTCTATCTAGAACTTCTAACGAGTTACTATTTGGAATACGCTTTCACTGCCCGTCTAGACGCTATCTGTTTTCCGGTACGTTCAGCATTCACACAGAAAAAACTGGGGGTTCACTAATGTCGCGGCTCAAATAAAAGTTGGTATCCTTTAGAACTTGAGCTCCAATAGATACCTGTAGCCACCCGAAAGGGTTCGTTTAGAACCCACACGCTAAACACAAATGAATATTTTTAAGAACATACAAGTGATAGAGAACAGTAGCCTGCGTTGAAAATTAAAATCTTAAGTTTGCCAATGCCCGACACATCTCTAAATGGTAAGCCCTCTACCCGGGTGCACCGGAACCTGCACCAGGTCGTTCAAGATGTCGTTTACGAGAACTTTGAAAAAAAATTTATTGTGTCAGCCAAAATAACTACCAATGGAGAGTCGACTATCCGGGTGCACCACATCGTGCACCAGGTCCTTCAGCGAGTATTCTACGAGAATTTT
>CAKNWT010276031.1:0-10708 GCA_932066315.1 Andricus coriarius | reverse complement strand
AACTATAGTTTTCTGGTACTTTCTTTTTAAGTATTACAACTATAATCAAGCACGAAGCTTACAACAAAGTGGACAATATCTACTAGACATTCATGTATACTGGAGATTCAAAGATAAATATTTGAATTAAAAAAAGTGTTGAGAAATTTTGATTCAGTATATGTATAATTAATTTGCATTTACTTAAGAAGAACTCACAATTAATTCCACTCAGTAAGTGTTAAATCAAAATAGTTTTAGTAATTCACAGGAACTTGTCGTGCAGAGTATCGTCTCAATTGTGAATATGCTCATTGTCAGATTTGACTTGAATGACAGATTTCGAAGAGCAGACCAAGTTGGTCTCTCCCCGCTTCGAGATTGAAAATGCTTCCTACAACGGCCCAACCTTATTCGAGTCTAGGACATTTTTTCAACATTTTGGAGGAACCTTACCGATCTGAGTCAAATTTCGTAAATTTTTAGTATATGTCAATACTAATTTAAATCCCAAATACCAGATCAAAATATTTATTAGCTTATGAGATATTGAAATTTACTAAAAAAAATCTAATGACAATATCGCGAGAACGATTAGTCGTAGGGAGATTTTATTTTTTAAATAAAAATATAGTGAAATATTAGAAATAGAACGAGTTTCCAGTATCATGGCGAAACTTTTTAAATTAACAAAATCATATAAGTAATGAAATAAAACTTTTGAGTAGCCAGTTGAAATCGATTGGTTCCAGAACTTAAATATGCTAGAGAATGTCCGCTTCAAAATCCGAAAATGAAATTTCAGGACAGCTAATGAAATCGATCAATGATTCCGAAAATATCGAGCGCAACAAGAAAATTTTAACCTGTCTATCAACGGTTGCCGCTGTGTGCACAAATGACCAGTGCGGCGGGTAGAGTTTCGTAACCTGGCATGCGCAAGATAATTTAAATGACCTTTCCGAACTCAAAGTTTTTCAAAATATTTATCGATTTCATGATTCAACCTTAAATTTTATTTTTGGATTTGAAATTGAACTCGCTGTGCATTATTTTAGTCTTTAAATTGATTGAATCCGCTTGGCAACTTGAAATTTATATTTAATTATAAGTGTTTGAACGAAGGCATTTGATACAGTCGATAGAGGGATACTAGTAGAAAAATTAAATAAAATAGGGATAAAAGGTAGAATTTTAGATATGATATGAAAGATAAACAGCAGAACATTAAATGAGGTTATTACGAGTGAAGGGAACACAAACTCGTTCTCTAAAAACAGAGGCGTAAGGCAAAGGACCATTTCGCTGGCCCAACCACCCACGCAAATTCAACTTTTTTGGGCCAAATATTTAGTGCAGGATTTGTTCAAATTTGTACAACCAAAATTAGAATTTGTGCAATACCGGAAGTACCTGATAACTCAAAAAAACACTGTCCGGGCCAGCGAAACGTTTCGCTGGCCCCGACATGACCCAAAATTAACTCTTTGTGGGCTTATTATTTTCGCCTTAATTTGTTCAAATTTTTGCAACCAACTTCAACCCCTAAAAGCTACCCCCTATGCGGCAAACACCGTGGACGGGCCAGCGAAACGTTTCGTTGGCCCCGACATTATCCAAAATCTACTTCATATTAGCGTATTATATTCGTCTTAATTTGTTCAAATTTTTGCAACCAACTTCAACCCCTGAAAACTACCCCCTGTAGGGCAACCATCATGGTGGGGCTAGCGAAATATTTCGCTAGCCCCGAGATAATCAAAAATAAACTTTATATCAGCGTATTATTTTCGTCCTGATTTGTTCAAATTTGTGCAACCAACTTCAACCCCTAAAAATGACCCCTATGCGGCAAACACCATGGCCGGGCAAGCGAAACGTTTCGCTGGCCCAGCCATGAAGTTTGCTTAATGGGGGGTAGTTTTTAGAGGTTGAAGTTGATTTCGAAAATTTGAAAAAATTAAGACGAATATAATACGCTCATATAAAGTTAATTTTGGATAATTTCGGGATACGAAACGTTTCTCTGGCCCGGCCATGCTGTTTGTCCCATAGGGGGTAGTTTCTATTGGTTGAAGTTTGTTGCACAAATTTGAACAAATTAGGGCGAATATAATACGCTCATATAAAGTTGATTTTGGATAATGTCGGGGCCAGCGAAACGTTTCTCTGGCACGGCCATGATGTTTGCCCCATAGGGGGTAGCTTTTAGGGTTTGAAGTTGGTTGCACAAATTTGAACAAACTAAGACGAAAATAATACGCTCATATAAAGTTGATTTTGGATAATCTCGGGGCCAGCGAAGCGTTTCGCTGGCCCGACCATGATGTTTGCCGGATAGGGTGTAGTTTTTAGGGGTTAAAGTTGGTTGCACAAATTTGAATGAATTAAGAGGAAAATAATACGCTCATATAAAGTTGATTTTGGATAATTTCGGGTCAGCGAAACGTTTCGCTAGACCGGCCATAGTGTTTGCTGGATAGGGGGTAGTTTTTAGGGGTTGAAGTTGGTTGCACAAATTTGAACAAATTAAGACGTATATAATAAGCTCATATAAAGTTGATTTTGGATTATTTCGGGGCCAGAGAAACGATTTGGTGGCCCGACCATGATGTTTACCACACAGGGGGTAGTTTTTAGGGGTTGAAGTTGATTTCACAAATTTGAACAAATTAAGACGAATATAATACGCTAATATAAAGTTGATTTTTAATAATGATGGGGCCAGCGACGCGTTTCGCTGGACCGTCCATGGTGTTTGCTGGATAGGGGGTAGTTCTTAGGGGTTGAAGTTGGTTGCACAAATTTGAACAAATTAAGACGAAAATAATGCGCTGATATAAAGTTTATTTTTCATAATCTCGGGGACAGCGAAACGTTTCGCTGGCCCGGCCATGGTGTTTGCCGCATAGGGGGTCGTTTTTAGGGATTGAAGTTGGTTGCACAAATTTGAACAAATTAAGACGAATATAATACGCTCATATAGAGTTGATTTTAGATAATTTCGGGGACAGCGTAACGTTTCGCTGGACCGGCCATGGTGTTTGCTGGATAGGGGGTAGTTTTTATGGGTTGAAGTTGGTTGCACAAATTTGAACAAATTAAGACGAAAATAATACGCTGATATAAAGTTTATTTTAGATAATCTTGGGGACAGCGAAACGTTTCGGTGGCCCGGCCATGGTGTTTGCCGCATAGGGGGTAGTTTTTAGGGATTGAAGTTGGTTGCACAAATTTGCAAAAATTAAGGCGAAAATAACACTGGTTTACAAAAAAAAAAAGGTGATGACTATTTGACAAGACCACTTTATCCTTATGTATTTTGACGCGCTGAATATGAATCCGAGGTCTATTTACCTCCATCACGTCAGGTTCAAGGTCATTTCAAGGTCAAATACAGGAAAAGCCGTGCAATGAACTTCAAAAACCTTTTACATATGTTTTTAAGGTCGCTGAAGTTCATTGCACGGCTTTTCCTGTATTTGACCTTGAAATGACATTGAACCTGACGTGATGGAGGTAAATAGACCTCGGATTCATATTCAGCGCGTCAAAATACATAAGGATAAAGTGGTCTTGTCAAATAGTCATCACCTTTTTTTTTTTTTGTAAACCAGTGTAATCAGCCCATATAAACTTAATTTTGGGTCATGTTCGGGCCAGCGAAACGTTTCGCTGGCCCGGCCAGTGTGTTTTTGAGTTATCCGGTACTTCCGGTGTTGCACAAATTCTAATTTTGGTTGTACAAATTTGAACAAATTCTGCACTAAATATTTGGCCCAAAAAAACTGAATTTGCGTAGGTGGTTGGGCCAGCGAAATGATCCTGTAAGGCAAGGGTGTTCATTCACTCCGACCTTCTTCAACATATTTATAGGAGATATAGATGAAGCTTGAGGGAAAGGAAATGTAGGAGGGACAGTAATACAGGGTGGGGCAGAACGGAGTCCCTGATTTGAAAGGTGAATTGTAAAAAACGCTTCAAGATACATAAAAAAGCTTTGTATTGCTCAAAAGTACATATAATACAGTTTTTTTCATGATGTTCTGAAAATGATATCGTCCAAGTGGTGACCTTTTCGAGCAATACAATAATGGAGCCTTTCAAAGAAGTTTTCGGCCACTCTTTTCATCATATCTTGCGGAATTCCAGCCATGAAGTCCTCAATCGTCTCCTTCAGAGCTTCAAGGGTTCGAGGTCGAACTTTGTATACCTCAGCGTTGACGTATCCCCATAGAAAAAAATCACACGGAGTCAAATCAGGGGAGCGAGGAGATCATAGAACATCCCCCCGCAAAGAGATCAGGCGACCAGGAAAGAGCTCTTGCAAAATTTCGCGTGAACGACGAGCAGTATGGGCTATGCCTCCATCTTGTTGAAACCAGAAGGCTTCTGTGTCGTGTTCTTGACTTTACTCCTCCATTTTAAGGTGCAAAAAGTTCTCCAGCATCTCACAATAGCGAGCCGAAGTGACGGTAACAGTTGATCCTCCGGATTCAACAAAAATAAGGTCCAATAATGCTTATAGAGGACACAGCACATCAAACTGTTACTTTGTCGCTATGAAGAGGTCTTTGATTCAGTTTACGAGGGTTTTCAGATGCTCAGTAACGATGTAGGAGGAAACAGAATTTCTGGACTTTAATTTGCAGATGATGTGGCTTTGGTGGCGGACCACGTTGGGGGCTCACGGGAATTCTGAGAAATCTAAAGAGATATATCCAAAATAATAAATTACAAATTAACGGGAATAAGACCAAGGTAATGATATTTAGGAAAGGGGGAGGAGGACACAAGGGGAAAGCTGGAAAGTGGACGGGGAAGAATTAGAAATAGTAAGTAGCTTTAAGTATTTGGGATATTGGTTTTCAACGGGCGGAACTTGTACAAGGCTCAGGAAAAAAGTAGCTGGGAAAGCGAGAATTGCTGCGAATGCAGCATGAGATGTTTTAAAAATATCAGGAATGAATAGGTTGGGTAAAAGATTGTATCTTATAGCACAACTGCAGATTACATATGGAAAATGGAGGCAGTAAGATAGAGTTTCGAGATCGAGGCTAGGGCGCGAGCAAGCAAGTACCTTATAGGGATTTGCGAAATGGATAATGAGAGATATGGGTAAAAATCTGTTTGAGGAAAGAGTTAAGGGGAATAAAAAATAGAAACCCCTCGAGATGGGGCAAAACATTTGAGAAGGCTTGCTGGGATGTAGGTGACGTAGTAACAGTAGAGTTGCTTTGGGAAGGGGGGAGAGCAGATGAGGTCAAGAAGAACCTAGAGAAAGGCGTCGAGACGATTCTCGCGCAGGAAATACAGGGAGATTGGAGAAAAATAGATATAGGTCATCATATTGTAGCGAACATAAAATTTGGAAAGCTCAATTGGGTAGGGCGGAATACTGGGAGGACGAAAAGATAAGGGAGAGGGATAAAGAATAGTGGGCACGGTTAAGACGCGTGAATGTGGGGAAAGCGGGAAATAAAGGATTTGAAAACACAATATGCAGATTATGCAAAAAAGAGGAGGAAAACATTTTCCATATATTAAAATGCAAAGGGGCTATTAGGGGCTATTAGAGAAAAAACGCGTGGAAGGGGTGAACGACTGGGCAGGTGGAAAGAAAGGATGGCAATTTGAAGAATTAATATTTGAAACTTTAAGTGGAAAACCGAACCTCATTCTCTGCGAGTATGCTAGGGGTTTTGAAAAAGAAGCAAGAGGAAAGCAAAATGCGAGTGATTTATAGAGTATAAGCTTTTAAGTAACTGTGTAAACTTAAGGTAACGAATCTCGACGTTCCAAAGAGGACCTACCGTTATTGTTATTTTTAATAACAAATATCTCGTGAACAAGACAAGAACTTGAATTGTTTAAAAAAATCGGGATAACACAGCGTCGCATCAGCATTGAGTCCCCCAAGTCTATGGATCATTGCTGCACTGCATCGATTGAATGACCATTCACTGAAAATGAAAACGCTAAAATCAGATTTCCCCGAAAATCATGTATTTTTGACACATGGAGCATGGGTTAGATATCGTCAGAACTTCGGAAAATATACCTTTGGCTTTTTAAACTTTATTATATGATTCTGAATGCTTGATGCAGATAAGTTTTCAGTACTTGGTGCCCCAAACCTTTTTTCACCAGTTAGAAAAGTTCCGATTCCTCAAGTATTTCGGCGCAATTCTAGGTAATGGTTATTAACCATTGTAGTAAGCAACATTAGCGAGAAGGATTAAAAAATAAATAAGTAAATTAAAAATGATGTTTATACATACATTAATATTAGCGTTAAGCCTTAAAAGTGCAGAATCAAATGTGTAGATAATAGCGTGTGGATTCAACCGTGTAGAGTTTAATGTGCATAGTTTTTCGTGTAGACTTTAATGTACAGACATTAATGTGTTTAGTTTAATTTGTAGGCTCTTTATCAAAAAAATGTATGTGTTAACCTGTATATAACGTGTAGTATAAGATGTGGAGAGTTTAACGTGTAAACTTTAAAGTTCGAGCTTTAAAATCTTCGCTGATAGCATGTAGAGTTGAATGTGCACAGTTTTTTCGTGTACAATTTAATATGTAAAGTTAATGTGCACAGTTTTGAGGACATTTATTTGTATAAATTTGTTGAGTTAAACGTGGAGACTTGCATGTGTAGACTTAATATGCAGAGTTTATCATGTATGTAGATCTGATATGTGTAGTATCGACCGGGCCTCTGTGAACCATATCTCAAGTTAGAAACGACCAATCTGTTTGCAAAACGTATCAAGGTAAAGATCATCGAATTTGCAACGAATGTTAGTGCCATTTTCCTTGATCAATTTGGTAGTTGAGGTGCAACAAATCACTAAATAAATCCCTAAATGTACAATTTTTTAAAATTTGTAGACTAGTGTTATTTATTTGTTTAAATTACTACTTATTCCTTAAAAATTTTACAAGAAAATACAGCACTTCACTACAATTCCGCTTTTTAAAATAAGAGAAAAATGTTCTTATCATTTTGTCGAGTATGTCGTTGTTTTTGAGAAAAAATGCGGAATCCCGAATAAAATTATAGGATATCTTTCTTATAGAAGTTCAAATTTAACTATTTTAATTGTGAGTCGCTTCATTTCAATTATTTATCGCATGTGACAATTCTGAGTGTTGAAAAAATGAAATAATTTGAAAGTTTGCCTCAATTGATTGCTTTTGGAGTATAGTTCTGATTTCAATTTTAATTTAATATTTTAGATCAACTTCGTATGCTTTTTGACCCTCGGATTGCTTTCAAGGAATTTCGTGGTATCTTTCTGAGTGCTCAAAGATTAAATTACAGATATTTTTCAACGAAAATAAAGTAGGGTGATACAGATTAAGTGTGTAAATAATTCTCTTTTTGCATTTTGAAAGAGTAATTGTCGAATGCGCTATGTTAGTGAAGGTGACTTAGCCTATTTACATGATTCACAACATTGCCTTTTTATTATTTTAATAAAGCTGAAAATGTTACACGATCGCGTTCTTTTATTTAATTTTCCTATTTTTCACGTTTCCCACGTCATATAAATCATTTCTTAAATTCATAGAAGGAAAAAACGGCATTATTTATTATCAAACAAATTGTTTTACTTCTTTTGAAGGTACTTTAAACTAAAAAAATTAAATTAAAGAAGAAATTATAATTTAGATCTGGACAAAGGAATTTTCGAAAAGAATTATGATTCTTATTTGGAAAATGGATTCTTCAAAAAGAATGATAATTTTGAGTTGGTTCAGGGAAATTTTTTAGTAAATTTTAAGAAGCCATATTAAACATTACACAACTTGGCGAGATTATATATTATACCATCAATCTCCCATAGGCAGCAAATTTTTTAATAAATCATTTTGCTTATAACACTCAATCCCGTAAAGTTTTATAATGACTAATAAGGCTTCTTAAAATTAACTTGAAAATTTCTGCAGGGCACTTTACAGAAAAAAAAATCTTTATATATTTTAACATGAACATTTTGTCCAAAGGCCAGCCTCGACTTAACAACTTCATATAGTTGTAATGTGCAGATTTTTTGGATCGCAAATTTTTTAGTGGATTTTCATGTTTTCTGTATTTGAAACTTAATATAAAATATGGAATTAATTCTTTGAATATTTTTTATTTAAAATTAATTTAATTAATTTAGTTGAATTCTCTTTTTATTTTAATTGAATGGTTCCCTCAGAGAAAAATTTGTCTTGAAACTAGAGCATTGTCATCTTGCCTGTTTTGTTTTGAACCACTTGAATATCTTTTTTGCATAAAAAGAATTATTTGACTGCAATATTGGGTGATTTTTATCATAAAAGAATCATTTTTGCTTCAAAAAGATTTATTTTGAGATAAATTAAATTCCTTTTAACCTTAAATTGGAGAGAGAATTCAATCTGTGTCAAGAAGCATCCTTCTGACACCAGAGGACATTTCTCTGAGTGGTACCATATTATTAAATTAAAATTTTGATTGGTTTTTTCAATTTCAACTCAAAATGGAAAGAGTGGCTTAATTCACTGAACTTGACCAATTATTCATTTTCTAAAATATTTTATAGAAGTATATAATTCTCTTGGATAAAAAGTACATTTCTGCAAAATTTATCAAGAACCTATTGCTATTAAATTCTTGTTAAAATCTGGTAGCAATCGGTTCAATAGATTAGGATGTAGAGGTGAGCACATGTGGTTATTATAATGTTGAGAAAAACGATTATTTTCAATTCGAACAGGAAAATTTCCGCAATAATTACACATAATTATAAATTGAATCAGCAAATTTTCGAAAAAAATTATTATTCAGATCTCAAATTAGGATTTTTCTAAAAGAATTATAATTCCGACTTGGAAAAGTGAATTTTCTAAAGTAATTCTGATTCTGATTTGGAACAGTGATGTTTTGGAAAGAACGTTATTTTGTTGTTGGTTCAGGGAATTTTCCAAAAGAATTATAATTCTGACTTTAAAGAGGCAATTTTCGGGAGGAATTATAATGAAAGGTGGGAATACAGATGAAGATAACCAACAGAATCTGAATTTTTTTAGGAGAGGGACAAAAACCTTCTGTAATATCGCAATAAGTTATTAATGCTACTTCTATGATAAATTAAATATATTTGCTCATTAATAATATAATAAGGAAGTAAAATTCTCATTAAATGAGCATAATAAAATAATAAATACAAAGTGGAAACACCTGGAATCAAATTTACAGCTAGTTCAATTAAATATTATAATTGTTAAACAATTATTTTTTCACATTTTATCGTAAATTATCGGTATTCTCACAATCACGTAAACTAAATAGACAACGTAATCTTATAATTGTAAAAAATGGTGTTTCCTCCTTTATTTGTCATGCAAAATGAGGGGGAAATTGGCACCCTTAAATATTGTCCTATCGAAAAGCTTACTTCTTTTTCAAATAATAATAATGTGGACAGATCAGTCATACTTTATTATTAATAATAGTAATACTGGTAAAAATTAGAACCAAGGTATAAAAGGATGATTTTTTTTAACATAAAGCTTGAATTTTTTTCTAAGTAAAAGGCATTACAAAGGTCTCAATTAGGACTCTGCAGCATAAAAATAAAGTTTAAATGCCAACATTGTAAGAAAAGGAAGAATTTAGAGAAAACTCTTCATAAAAATTAAAGGCTCAAAAAAGTCCTCTTGAGTAACAGAATTGCACAAGAAGACTTCAAGCGAGAGAATTATGTTTCTAAAAATCAGTGTAGTAATTGGTTCATTAGAGACAGTTATATCACAAACAAAAAGGGGGAAGGATGAAGTCTTTTTGTAAAATTCGGTTATACAACTTGGCCTTTTTTGAAGTTTATTACATTCTCATTCATGAGAGTGTAATGTATTCGTCCAAATTTTCGATGTCTGGTTTTTAACGGATCTTTACGTTTCGGCACTCACAGATTCCGAAAATCATAAAATTTTGTCGGTGTCTGTCTGTCTGTATGTCTGTCTGTCTGTATGTATGGTTACCTGAATTTTGTGGACTCGCTAACTTTTGAAGGATTTGTCGAATCGAGTCAGCCTTTGATGAACTTTTTAAGGGTCCCAAAATGAAGGTCAAGTTCGTTAACCAGATATTTTGGATCAAAATTCAAAAAGTGAGCACATTTTGAAAATTTTTTAGACCACTTTTTTTCAAGATTTGAAAATTTTATGTACGCTTGTTAGTATTATGCAAAAAGACAAATCATTTATCCTAATGACATTTTTCGATAAAATCAAAATTGTCAGAGTTAGAGCATTTTCAAAATCCAAAAAAACAAACGAAAATTAACATTTTAAGCCGAACAACGCGCGATATGAAAAAAGCTTAAGAGGAGTAAAACGTTTCTTTTTGAAAGCCGTACAAGATTATCATAAGAACTTTTTGAATTTTTTCGAAAAATCAAAAATTCAAATTTTGATCGCACTAAAAATAATGAAAAATCAAAAACTCCATTTTTCCGTCAAACTATGCAAGATACAAAAAAAGATGAAGAGATAAAAGTTGTGCACCTAAAAAAGATCTACAAGTTTGTTATTAATTACTTTTTGATAGGATTCGTAGTTTTTGGTTTATTCGTGAAAACAACATTAAAAATCAAAAAATTAAATTATTGGACAAACGACACAAGCTATGAGAAAAAAATGAATAGACTAAAGTTGCTCATCCAAAAACAGATCAAAATTGTTTATTAAC
>CAKNWT010276005.1:0-10637 GCA_932066315.1 Andricus coriarius | reverse complement strand
CGAAAACCATAACATTAAATTATATTTTCAATTTTTTGTTAAATATGGATCTTTTTTAGTTGAAACTTCAACTATTTGTTTGAAAATTCATTTATTCTGCTGAAAAATCGTCTTTTTGGTTTTAAAATTCATCCCTTTTGGTGAAAATTTCATATTTTTTGAATAAAATATCTTTAATCAAAATTAATCTTTGTAGGTAGAAAATTCAAGTATTTTGTTAAAAATTCGCTTATTTTGTTAAAAAAAAATTATTTTATTGAAAATTCAACTGTCTTCTTAAAAATGATATTATTTGGTAGAAAATGCAACTTTTTTTGTTAAAATTTAATCTTTTTTGTTTGAACATTCAGCTATATTTGGTTGAAAATTAACTATTTTGTTAAAAAGCAATCTTATTAGTCATCGCAAAATTAAGCTTTTTGGTTAAAATAAATAAATAAAACATTTTTAAATTTTGATCTGCATTTTTTTATTCCGTCTATAAACGATTCTATATTAAAAATGTTACAAGATGCTGGTCTTTGAATATTGATGGTCAGGGAAAATAAAAAATTGGTCGGCGAAAATCTGGAAAAAGTCAGGGAATTCTTTAAATGAAGTTTTTCGGTCACCCTGTTTTAATCATATATGATTAATATCATATATGATTAAAACAGGGTAGCTTAAATTATAATTTAAGTGCGTGCGTATAATACAGCAAAACTGAAAGAATAATAAAAAGAGAGGGGTTGAAATTATTTATTTGACGAAAAAAAGGTACTTGTTTGAGAATTTTATTTTATTCTATTTGAAAGGTACATTCAACATTGAACTGAAATTGAATAGTTTTTTGTCCACAGGACAAAAAAATGTATGTACAAAATATTGGTCATTTGAGAAAGAAGAGTCGATTGCATTTTATTCACAAAAACTTACGATGCTAATTTTTGTGTGAAAAAGTAAGATGACTACATGTTTTATTCAAAAGTCTTTTTCAAATTATTGTGTTCCACATTTCAGTTTTCAAATACTCTAATAAGGTCACTTCTCAAAACTACAGCTCTTGTAACATTGGTATGATATTATTATTATTTATAATATATTTATATTTATAAGTATTTTTATATTTTGTCTGTAAAATATTTAATGTTCTCAACATGTAAAAGAGCTGTATTTCTGAAAGTTATAAATTAAGTGAGATATTATTAGAATTTAATTTGAAACAGTAAACAAATATTGATAAATATTCAACGAAAGATAAACATTGATTAATATATGCTAGACCAAAAATGAACATTAATATAGAAACATATTTTTCTTCGAATAAAGACAAGTACATCTTTTTATTCTAAAGTGACAACAAATAAATTTGCAAATAGAAAGAATTTGCAATAAAATAATTATCTAAACTTATTTTAAAATTAAAAATTATGTAAAATTTATTCGACTAAAATAAAGTTCTTATAATCCTAAAATATAATTTATTCCTAAATAATATTCACTAAGTTAAAAACATATGTCTCAGACTAAGATATTTAAATACTGAAAGAAGTATCCTCGAAATATTGAACTTTGCTCTCTGAGCCAACAAAATAATATATTTTTCTATATTATCATTTGTACTTTAAAAATAGCACTATTGCTACAACGACTGGCTTTTCTTTCTGAACAGTGTAATATAAATCCGCCCGCGGATTAAATGTTGAATATGAGTTCATTGTTTCAAAATATCGTAATAATTCATATATACGGAGTAAACAGAGAGTGTTGTCATTGCATTGATTAGAATCTGTGAGTTTATTTCGATTATTGAACCCAAATAGCAGCTGTCAAGATATTTATATTGATTTTAAATTGATTAAGTTGAAGATTTTTGTACACAAAACATATCAATTTTGATTAAACTCTAAAATTAATGTAAATAATAAATATTCCTACAAAGAAACAAATAAATGAAAACAATACAAATGAAAAAAATTTATAAAAAAGAGTTTTGATACAATGAACTCTTATGAGTGATGTATAACGAAAATATTTCTTATTGTTAGAAAATAGAGCGTCATCTGCTTATATATCTACGAACTTATGTTTCATTATTTCGTTTTTTGTAATGCTGAGTAGCATTATCTTATTTATAATAATTGAGTGATATGATTACCAAGACTGTGCCAATTTTTAATTATCATTCATAAAAATATATTTTTGATTCTATGTATTTTTAATTTATGTGAGGTATTTTTAAAAACTATTTTGGATTATCGACACAGTCCCGAAAATAAAGTTATTTTTAATTTCAACAGCAGAAAAATGTTTCACCAAATCATTCGCATTTCAAGTAGAAAACATTCTATCCTTAGGAATTAATTTTCGAACAATATACACTTACGAAGAATTTGTACTTCGTCTCCTAAACTAAAGTATACACATATGAGTTTTTTTTAAATTAGGCACTTAAAGTTCTACAATTTCTAAAGTACAAATTACATTATATCGCTTTTTATAGTTAAGGCTGTCGGCAGTGTATACATCGAGTATACAACCGTGAGCATTCATCAGTTACATCTTGTACCCGTCGCATTTTTTTAATCAGGTGTGGGGTTACAAAAGTGAAAAATCCTATTTGACGTCTTCTTCCATAAAACATATAATTAAAGTGTTTAGATAGATAGTAGGTCGTTGATTAAAAAAATTCTATCACCTAAGTATTTTACATCGAGATGCGTAATTTAAATTATTTATTGAGTTTGCGTATTTTATACGAGACTATCTAGAATATTTTATTTCCTAAAAATGATTTTTCAAAAAAAATGCTTTTGCATTTTCCCGGGTAATAGAATAGCGCTAATCTAATCCGAATAAGATCCCAAATATGGTCATACTAAAGTACCGAATGTGAAAAAGGTCAGTTTTAATGTACAAACTTTTCTTAACATTTTCCCTAATGCAAATAGAGACAACAGTACTAGGAAAATTCAAATTAGTTTTTTCCAATATTTTCACAACTGTTCAAGTGTTTTTTTGTTTTATAGGATTTATATTCCAAAAAAATACTGGTAAAATTTTAGAACTAAAATACCAAAACAACTTAAAAATACGTCCCATTTCAGCGGAAAATAGTTCCAAAACAGTGCCGACGAGGAAATTTTTGTTTGAACAAAAGGATTGGAAAAGTTCTAGTTATTTTTCTTGAAATTTTTAAAAGTCCAAATTCATGTCTCCAAATTTTGTAAACAGTCCTGTCGTAGCAATTTTGTTTGGGACAAAAGCACTAAGAAAGTATGGAAAGTACTAGAAAAGTATAATTTCAAATAGGGAAACTGGCAACTGGTCATTTTTTTGTTTTCGGTACTATATTCCTATTAACATTATACATTAAGTTATTGTAGAAAATTATACGTGGACGAATGTTAGAAAAGATTGTTTACGTAGTACTGATTTATCTCATATCCGACATTTTAATGGGAGTTTATTCTGAATCTTAACGGGAAACCCTAATAGGACCTTTTTAACCGGATTCCATTTTTGGAAGTTCATGTCAAAGTTGAGGTAAATGAACATGGAGATTTTATATCGGAGAGAATTTAAAATGCCACCTGACTATATTAAAACTAAAATTGGACCACTTTGAACTTCTTTCCGCTTCTTTTTTTTGCAGTTTTCAGTAACTCTTATCGTGATTAAGTCTTTGAAATAGTCTCTTATGATATTCTCTCAATATTATTAAGAGACATTTTTTTAGTTATCCACTTCATTGAACATAGATCTCACAGGATCCCTTCCATTATTTACATGTCCATTTAAGGGTGCTACCCTATTGTTTCCTGGAGCAAAACCATTGGGTATATGAACACCTCCATTGTTTAGAAGATTCGTAGTTCCTTTAATAACACCATTTCGAAGAAGAGGCTGATCAATTAATACTCCTTTGGCTATACGACTACCATCTGTGAACATTTTTACGATATTTAATTTTTAAATTTACGTTTTACGTAATTTATCTTTTCTTGAGGGGGAAACAACTCATAAAAATGCGATCCGGCAGATGTGGATTATCTCGGATTATCATGGGTTAACTCTATATATATATATATATATATATATATAGATTTTTTTTTATATTTAGATATATAATTACTCTGGTTTAGCTAAAATAACGCCGGATTGCGTAGGATTACTCTAGATTATACAAAATTATAGTGGATTCCACCCTTTAAACTAGGTTCATGCGAATTTTCAACCAAAAAGAATTACTTTTTCAAAACTGTTGCATTTTCAACAAAATAGGTCAACTTTGAAGAAATTAAATGAATTTTAAACCCAAAAGATTAATTTTCTACGAAGAAAATGCATTTTCAACAAAATACATTAATTGTCAACGAAGTAGTTGAATTTTAAACTAAAAAAGATAATTTTATAACTAAGCAGTTGAATTATCAACTAAAAAAATAAATTTTAACCAAAAAAGGAATAGTTACATTTTCAAGATAAAGATATAACTTTTTACAACAACAAAAATAATTTCTAACCAAATAGTTCAATTGTCAACTAAAACAGGGAATAGTCAGATTTTCAGGTAAAAAATTCATTTATAACCGAAAAAATTAATTTCCTACCAAAATAGTTGGATTTTCCACCCAAAAAGAAGAATTTTTCATAAAACAGTCAATAGTTCAATTTTCAACCAAATACAGGAATTTTCAACTAAAAAAGGTCAATTTTTAACCAAAAATGGAATGGTTAAATTTTCAGTTAAGAAAATTGATTTTCAACACACAAAAAAGCAACAAATTTTCAACCAAAAAGTTGAAAACTATGTGGATTACCTATATAAATTACTTCGAATTATCTGGATTAAAAGTGGATTACTTTGGATTACAAGAAGATTAGATTAATTACCTAAATTACTTCGAATTATCATGGTTACAAGTGGATTACATTGGATTATCCATAATAAGGGGATTACTCTAGATTAGAACTGGATTGCTCTATAGATTACAAATTTATTACTGCAGATTAGAAGTGAATTACTCCTGAATACTAAATTACTCCGGATTACAAGTGGATTAACCGGATTACACCGACTTACCAGTTTGAATAACCGAGCGGTCCAGCCGACTACCAGAGTTGTTCCCCCCTCGTTTTTACTAAATAGTATGAGTTATTTAAAAAAAAATATAATTATAGATTTTTATTATTGTACCAACCAAATAATTCATTTGCAAATTGCTTGGCAACTCCATTAGGTAAGCGACGTTGTGGATCATTTTCGTAATTTTGAACTTTTTGGCCCCCGTTGGTGTTACCGGGGGCTATTGAGTTTGGGTGGATCGAATTTTGAACTTGAGAGTCTGGGTTTTGAAAACTCTCGTCGCTTTCCTCCCTGCGGCGAACCCATTTCATTAATTGATAAAGAGCATTCGCAAATTCTTGCTGAACACTCGCTAATTGTGAATCGCCATCAATCTGGAAAATAAAAAATGTCATTGGCGAATTAAAATAAAGTTTAAGGACAATCTAAGTTTTGAATCAAGAGTAAATTATTATTTGATATATGAAGCTTTTTGTAGGTTCTCAGTTTGTAATCATAACTTGCATCGTTTCTTTAATAGGGTTTCTGTTAAAGATAACGTCAATGAGATAAGTTTGTTAACAGTAAGATATACATCTTGACCTTACAGATATCGTCTAGAATTCAGAAGCACTAAGGCACTTGCGGCCTTCCCCGCGGCTAACAATAAATAAATGTAAGCTTCTGTAAGCATACAAAAAAAAGCATATCAAAAAAAGCATACAAATACTTACGATAGTGAGTCGGTTACTGTTATCCATTTTTCTAATCATTGGTAACGACATTTCTCTAAACAGCTCTAATCTTCTTCTGAATGCAGAAATACTTCCATCTAATCTCCCTCTGCCAAGTTGCAATTGGGAGCAGTCTAATAGAACTAAAGGGGGTGACTGGCCAAACTGAAATAGATTTTTTTATTTAATAATAAGAAATAATTAGATTTAATTTAATTTAATTAAACAAAGTGGACACAGGGCAGGAAAAACCTGTTACTATTTTTCTATCATTACTTTTTAAAGATAAAGTTATTGAAGTCACTTTTTTAAGTGAAAAGATCACTTTAGTCACTTTTCTTTCAATAAATTAACCAATGGGTTAACCACTATTGAATTCAGGTCTAATATCTATTTCTGATTTTCCTTGAATTATTTTGAAATATTTTAGGATATTTCCAAAGGTTCCTGAAATTTTTGACTGGTTTCAATAATTTGAAGAGATTTTAAAGGATTTTAAAGATTTTAGAGTATATTACAAAAAAATCAAAGGAATTTTCAAGAGCTTTCAAATTTGCAAGGAATTCCAAAAGATTTCAATCGATTTTAAATATTTTTTGAAATTAAAAAAATTTTGAATAATTTGCAATATAATTCCATAATTTTTAGGAATTTCAAAGGATTTTAGGGTAATCTCAGAACATCCAAGCAATTTTCAAGAGCTTTAACAAGTTTCAAGGAATTTCTCAAAAGATTTCAAAAGATTTTAAAGGATTTGAAATATTTTATGGTATTTTAAAAGATTCTAAGGTATTTTTAAAAGATTCCAAAAATTTTGTTAAGGAATTTATAAGGATTTGAATGATCTTAAGAGATTAACAAAAAATTTAATGGGATTTTAAAGAATTTATTAGAATTTAGGAAGATATGGTATCCTTTTATAGGATCCACAAGGTGTAATGATATATTGAAAGAGTCCAAGGGATGTTATAAGATTTCATGTAATTTCACGAGATTTTATCATATTGCAATGAATTTCAAAGAATTAGTTTACAAGAATTTCAAAATTTCGCAGAATTATATTTGTTTTAAATACTGCGAGGTATTTCTGAAGATTGTAAAAAACTTAAAAGATTTTAGGATATTTAAAAAGATTTCAAAACATTTTCAAATGATTTTAATAGTTAGAAGGGATTTGAAGAATCTTAAACATTGTAGGGTACCGTAAACCAGGGTCAAATGGCGCATTCGAGGGGGAAAGCCGCGTACGCTTAATTCTATATTTTAAACGCGATATTGTTTCTCCTAGGTCTTGATACTGAAGTTTTACAATGCTTAGTTGCAAGCCTCTATATATTTTATCTAGAAGATGCAAATATCGCATTCAGAAATGCAGAATCAAGGGTGTGCCGGTTTCCCCCACATGTGCCGCGTAGCCTCGGTTTGAGGTATTTTTGAAAATCCCAATGAATTTTCAAGAGCTTTCAGAAGTTTTAAGAGAATCCAAAAGATTTTACAGGATTCGAAAATTCTTAGGGTATTTTTAATAGGTTTTAATAATTTGAAGTGATTTCAAAGAATTTAAAGAGTATTAAGGTAGTTTTGAAGATTCCAATGAATTTTCAAGAGCTTTAAGAAATTTCAAGGGAATACACAAAATTTTACATGATTTTAAATATCTTAGGGTATTTTTAATAGATTTCAATATTTTGAAGAGATTTTAAACATTTAAGGGTATTTTAAAAATTTCGTTACAGTTTACAAGGACTTTAAAAAATTAAGGGACTTCAAAATATGTAAAAGGATTTAAAATATGTGAGGGTATTTTAAAAGATTCCAAGTAATTTTAAAGAGCTTTAAAGATTTTCAAGGGATTTCAAAAGGTTTCATAAGATTTCAAAGAATTTGAAATATATTAGGGTATTTAAAAATATTCCAAGGCATTTTCAGGAGATTAACCAATTTTTTAGGAATTTCTAAGGATTTGAATGATTTTAAGGGATTTGAAAAAACTTTTATGTGATTTTAAAGAATTTACTACAATTTCGGTAGATACGGAACGATTTTATTGGACCTACAAGGATTTAGCATATTTTGAAAGTTTCCAAAGGATTTTATAAGATTTCTAAGGATTTATATGGGTTTAAGGGATTTTAAAAGCTCTTGACGTATTTTGATAAATGTTACAGGATTTAAGGAAATATCATCAGATTTCATGTAATTTGACGGGATTTTATACAACTTTAATGGACTTCATAGAATTTATTTACAAGAATTGTGAGCGATTGCGTAGGATTTCAAATATTTAAAAATATTTCAAAGTACTAGCAAAGATTTTGAAGAATTTTAAAGATTTTAGAATATTTAAAAACATGGCAAGGAATTTTCAATTGATTTCAACAATTCAAAGGGATTTCAAAGAATTTTAAAGATTGTTGGGCATTTTAAACAAGTTCAAGGGATTTCAAAAGATTTTACAGGATTTTACATATCTTTGGGTATATTTAATAGATTTCAATAATTTAAAGTGATTTCAAAGGATTTGAAAAATTTTAGGGTACTAAAAAAAATTCCAAGGAATTTTCAAGGGATTTTAAAAGATTTCAAAGGTTTAGAACATTTTTAGGGAATTTTGAAGAATTCTAAGGAATTTTTAATTGATTTAAATAATTTGCAGCGATTTGAAAGAGTATAAAATATTTTAGAATATTTTAAAAGATTTCAAGGAATTTTCAAGAGATTTAAGAATTTTCAAAATATTTCCAATTATTGTAATTATTTTAAGGGATTAAAAAAATGTTCCAGTGATTGTAAAGAATTTCTAAGTATTTCGGAAGATATAGAACGATTTTATAAGATTTTTAAGTTTTAAGATATTTTAAAAGATTCCAAGGGATTTTATAAGATTTCAGAGGTTTTTAATGATTTCAAGGCATTTTATAAGTTCTCAAGGTGTTTTAATAATTTTGCCAGGATTTAAGGAAATACCTTCAGTTCTCATTTGGAATTTACCCTAAACTGAATTGTTATTAATTTATCCTGAGTTCTTTTGAATTCTTTGGAATTCTCTTGGATTTTTTTTAATCACTTGAATTCTTCTAAATTCACTCCATTCTACACATTTCAGTGTATTTTTTTTGTAGTTATTGTTCAATTCATTCTGAAAGTCTTTTAAACTCACCGTGCATTAATAGACATTTTATCAAATCACTTGAATTTTGAAGTGAAACTTCTTTTGGGACGGGTGTGAATTGAAAAAAAACCAGTGTGTGGCAGTGGGGCCACACGGAAGAAGTGAAACTTTGATGGATTAACTTTGAAGGAATCATCATGAGTGTTGAGGAGATCGCATAGTAAGAGAGACATATCCCTTACAGCAAGGGATATCAATGGGATATCCCATTTAGCTCCCACGATATCTCAGGCATATCCCAGGAGATCACAGGGACATCACGAATGATATCCTACGGGGCGGAAATCTCGATATCCTTGGAATGTCCCAAAGATATCTCAGAATATGCTGAGGATATCCCATTAATGTCCCAATTTTTGTAGTCCGGGATATCTCAAATTCCATAATTCGGGACATCGTAGGATATTCTTACGATGTCCCATACTTAAAATGCAGGATATGCCAAGGATGTCCCCAAGATATCCTAATTATATAATTTTTTTAATCCTGGAAATTCACATATTTACCCTTTGCAAATAATTTATTTTCTCTGCGCTTTAAATAAACAATCTCGCATAATTATTTCACAAAAAATATTTTCCTGGAGCTACAAATAATAATCGAAGATAGTATGTCAGTCTTGTTTTTTTCAACACTTGTGATTTGTTGTTGACCATGTCCGAGATCCCACTGCGTTTTTTCAGAGGTGATAACCCAGCAGGATAAAAGTTACTTGAGATGTACCTGAGACATAGAGGATGAAGGAAAGCCCATTGTGCCAGCGCCAAGTCGGTCAAAGGTGCGATAAAAATGGATTCTTAGCGATAGATTTGATCGTTTTTCACCTGTCATTACCCAGCACAATGGAATGTACACCATCTTGTAGAGGGCAATTAGTGCTTGCTGAAAATGTATTTGTGTCACCCTCCACCCGGTCAAGAACCCCCGGCACAATGGCCTAAAGGGGGTAATTAAAATTAACTACTATCTGTCCAAAAAGTTTAGGCACCTCGATTTTTGTGCAGATTTTCATGAAAATCTCAGCCAAAAAAAATCCTAAAAATATGAGACAACATGCATGTTATAGGTGAAGGTTTTGCCAATACTGATACCAAGTTACAAAATTTTCAGATGGTTAGCCATTATTTCCTGGGGAGTGAAAGGTGAAAAAGCATAATAATCCTATGATCATTTCAGAATACTCAAGTTTGAATGGCTGTAAGTCACTGAAAAAAATTATGAAAAATCTGCCAAAAATATATGGGTTTCGTTGATCCTTTCTGTGCCCAGTGGTGTTATTTAGAGTCAGAAATAATTATTCGTTAATAAGTTATTGACAAAAGAGTGGGGAGGTGTTTACCCCGGAACTAAGGAACATACAGAGATGATTCTTGAAGCAAATGACACATTTTTGGCTTCTGACAATATTGTGCGTATCATCAATGAGCAAAAAGTTGCACTTCAATGTTTAAAAAATTATTTTCTTTTCGGAAAAATACAAAAGGCTTAACGATAATCGAGGCTACCGCACACTCAGTGTGGGACCTTTCAGGCACTACTACTACACGTGCAACACGACCTTCTCTCACCCTCACACAGTTACACAGCCTCTAAGAACTGATGCAAAAAAAAAGGGATACGGTTGCCTGGATTATCATAAAGTCTTTTGTATTTTTCCAAGAAGAAAACAATTTTTTAAACATTG
>CAKNWT010275987.1:0-11782 GCA_932066315.1 Andricus coriarius | reverse complement strand
ATTTTAAAAATCTGTTTCGCAAAGAATTTAACTATTTGGTTGAAAATAATCTGTTTTGTTGCAAATTCATATTTTCTGGACAAAAGTTTAAAATTTTATTGAAAAAAACGAGAGCGGTCGGGGGACCGCCGTCAGAAGCTATGCTTTTCTGTTTGCAACTGTAAAAACTAAAAATTAAATTTTTTAATTGTAGAATATACCAATTCAAATTTTAAATTGTATAATATAACAAATTCATTTTTCAGTATGTAGAAAATCACAACTGGTACTTCAACTAATTTTTTTTCATTTTTTATCTGTACGATATACCTAAGTCATTAATTAGGTTTGTATAAAATAACAGACTTCTCTTATCTCAATAAGGAAATAACGCTGATAATTTTTTGTAAGAAATAACATTTTTCTTTTAAATCTTGTGTCGTAATGATACTGACCCAGTCATTTGGGGTTCGAAGAATTTAGAACTCATTTCATTTTTCATATTTCAAAGTAGAATTACAAAATATTGTGGTGTCTAATGTGTACGTTCGGTAAATAAAACATATGTGTCAAAACATTTAAAAAATCGAAAGCATGTACCCACTTGAATTACTTTGACTATACCATATTTTTTTTAATTTTATAAAATTTAAATTTATAATAAGTATTAAATGAGTCAGTCATAAGACCCATATGCATAAGCACTGAAAAGTTTCCTTTCTGGTCCCGCATGACGTGTGTATCTTATGGTTTGGCTGAGTCAAAATAGAATAAAGAAGTTCTTAAATCGCAAAGTTGTGGAAAAATCGTGAATTTTATTATTGCTTCTTAATCTGCATGATACGCCCAACTTTTACCTTTTTTGCAGAGTTTATATTCAAGTTCATGTAGTTAAAATTTAATCTCTTATGGAGTCCTCAAAATTAAAAATATATATATATATATATAGCAGCATGAAGATTTCCAAATATTTAAAGATTTAGCAAACGTTTCAAATATTGTAATATTTTCTGATTATTACAGATAGGTTTTGCATACTTTAAAAGAGTTGAGTTCAAGGAATTCACAAACATTTTCAAATATTGCAAGGATTTCACAAACATTTCAAATATTCTAATATGTGTTCGTTTCTTTAAACTACAAATTACTTGCAAATCTACCTTTCTTTTTACTATTCTGTTTCATATATTCTGTTGTTATAATTGGAAAAATAAATTATTAATAAGAACAAAGCAAAATACTATTAGAGTGAAGTTGAATCTTCAAAAAAATCGTAACATAGTCGTGTTTGATATCAAATTATTCAGTAACGGACAAACAAGTATGATATACAGGGTGTTTTTTTTAGCTTGAAACATCGAAATATCTTAAAATCATACGCATCCTATGAAAAAAATATCCGTCATAAAAACTTTTTATTTTCGAGGAGAAAAGCGACTTTGGGGTTTTTTTTTCGCGAATCAAAAAAAATTTTTCATATAAAACTTACGTATTTCATGAAGGAGAATCTAAATCTGAGAAAAAAAGTGGAGTTCTCAGTTGAAATTACAAAGGTGACCCCCCCTTCGTGCACCCGGGGTGGTGGGGTGGGGTCAATTTGATCAAAGTCGCTTTTCCCCCTCACAAATAAAAAGTTTTTATTTAAAATATTTTTTCATAGGATGCGTATTTTCGAGGTATTTTGATGTCTCATGTTACAAAAAACACCCTGTATAATCAGATTTAACTTTAACTATTCATTTTCAGAATTCTAAATTGGCATCAGCGCGTCAGAGTGGCAAAAGAATATTTCAGCGAGCTGGCCACTCAGCTAGTGCACATCTGTCGCATTGCTCGGAAAAATCAAGGCGAGGAACGAGAGAGGATGCCACCAGACGAGGCAAACCTAGATGTGGAATACTACTATGACCTCATAATTTCTGACGACATAAATATACCAATGGCCATTATATGAATACAGGCTGGAAAGGGGGTCCTTATGTTCGCTCCACAGGCACGGGCCTGAGAAATGGCCGTATTCATGCATGTATTATATAAAATAGTAAAAATGATAGATATATTATATTAGTATATTTACCAATAGAATCAAGTAGGACCGCCAGAGTGAAGACGAAAGTATAGACCGTCCTCATTTTCGCAATGTAGAGGAAAAACTGATTAATGCTTCAGTGAATAAGTGGGTCAACAAATGTAACTAAAGAACATTCTATTGTATCATCAAAGTACAAATATCTGTGTAAGGAGTCGTTAGCTCACGTATATATGTGAGATGACGACGGTATTAGTTTCCAGATTGTCATTTGAAGATATAATTATTAAAGTTTCATATCAAATGAAAAGCATTGGTTTTGACATGTTATAAAATGTGTATGTATAAAAAAAATTGCTAAACAGAAAAGATCTTTGAATCATTTGAAACTTCAGAGAAAAGTCAACGTGAAATAAAGAACAAACAATAACATGACAAAATACGTCTCGTTTATTTTGTACGCTCCAAATTAAAATGAATATTCTTATCTGCTTGAACACATAAGATTTAGAAAGATGCGTACCTTAGTTTACTTTTAAGATAAAACCACTATAGACTTTATTTTAGTCAAAAATCGATTAAAACATAAAAAATTGATTTTGTAAAAGAAAACTGCGCTCAGTATCTGAACATATTGAAAGAAAAATCTTTGCGAGGGCTAGGATCGTGTGACTTTTTCGGCTTATTTCAACAAAAATTGACTTCTTGAAGGTTAAAGTTGAAATTCTTCGTCAAAACTTAATTTTAATAATTGAATACCCACGTGTTTGGTTGAAAATCAATAATTTTAGGTTAACATTTTAACAATTTTGTTTTTAATTTATATATTCTGTTTTAAATTCTCCTCTTTTGGTAGTAAAATAACATTTTTTATTCAAAATTCGAATACACGCTGAAAAGTTTAACTACTTTCTTGGAATTCAATTTCATCAATTGTGTAGAAAATTATAGCTTTTTCGAATCTCTGGCACTATGTATGTGGATAAGTATTCAGTGTTATTTTATCTCGGAACTGATACTCTAATATTCGTTATGGATAGCTGTTTTTCAAATCGATCTCTTTGCGACAAGAAAGTACTGATTAATGAGCGAAATATTGAAAGGGATTCGAAAAAACTGGAATTTTGTACATCATTTCTAAAATAAGGAGCAAGTGGTAATAATTTTATAAATAATGGCATTCGTGAATTGTGGAATTAATTCCAGAAATCTATATCTTTTAATGATTTACTGAAGAAAATATTTTGTTCAAACAAGAATAATTATTTCCACAATTTAAAATCTAATTAATATTTAGACGATGTTATAACCATTAATAGATAATAAATTAATTAATATAAATAAAACATTTCTAGCATGAGTTCCACACAGAACTGCTATTTTTCTTATTTTGGGACATTTTCCGCGCACGATTTTTAAAGGTATCCAGTGAAAATTACTCTCTAAACATTCATTGAGGGCTGTCTAAACATCACTATTGGGTTCTAAGAATACAATATGTCCTTAGATTCTAGTACGTGCCTAAAATGATTTTAAAAGCTTTATATGTTTTAGAAATGAACAACTTAAAGATACCGAAAGTTCGTCCGGGGAAATACAATGAATGGTATAGTTTTTCAAAATGTGCACTATTTGAATTGGTACAATAAACAAACCTTTTTTTTAAGACAATAAAACACACGCTTTCTTACAGTATCATAAATATCGTAAACCGCTTCCTGAATAGCCGTCTTAAGTTGCTCTACGTTTTGGCTTGATGGGCGTAGCAAATGTCTATAATGAAATTTCACAAAAAAAGGCGCATGGATTGATATCTGGTGAGTGGGGAGGCCATTCTATACCACCACCTACAAATTTAGGTTACCTTAGTCCAATAACATGATGTCCGCATCGTTTGAAAATGGATTCAAAAAATGTATGGGTGTGATGCGAGGATGCTCTATTTTGCATAATATAGTTAGTCTTTACTAAACCTTTTTCCATCCTATGAGGGAAGAAGTTTTGTTTGAGAAGTTGCTGATAACTTGCGCGAGAGACGTTAGCGTCAAAAACCGCAAATAAATTTCCTTGGAAGAAACAGCTGGCCATACAGGGACTGTCAAAGGGTAAAGTGGATTTTCCCTTTACCAAGAATGAAAATGTTTTTTAATTACATAGTCATTGAGACAAAAATAAGCTCCATCACTGAAAACAATGCGATCTGGATCGGTCTCTCCATCATTGAACATTTGAAGCATATGCTTGGAAAAGTATCTGCTTGGCCATCGCAACATGTGTTAGCATTTGATGTGTGGAGGTTTTGAAAGGATGAAGTTTGAGAACTCTACCTGTGAAATTTCTTTCGATAGAAAGCAAATTATCAGAGCTACAGCATTTTCAAAAATTAAAAAGAAAAAACGAAAATGAACATCTTCAGCCAAACAAGGCAATATATAAAAAAATTAAACAAATGAGTAAAAATTAAAAATTCCATTTTGTGGTCAAACTATGGAAGATTCAAAACAAAAATGAAGATACAGAAATCATGCACCCCGAAAAGATCTACAAATCAGATATTAATAACTTTTTGATTTGACGTGGATTTTTTTGTTTTATTCTGTTTTTGTTTGATTGATCTTCTGACTACTCCAAGGGATTTCATGTGTCTCGAATAGGTAAAGTTAGTTAATATCTGCACATGAAAGTCTTGTTTCAGTACCATGCACAAGCGGACAATGCAGCGCGGACGGTCACTTTATTGGTAAAATGTCGAAATTTTGAATCTTGTATGTTCACAGCTTTGCATGGTAATCACTACCAAAATAGAACCTCAAATTTATTTTATCAATCTGCAAATAAATATACAAATATGATTTTACTGAAATTGTGCGATAGATTGTAAGAAAATTATTTTCAACTTGCACATAAGTAAAATTAATATTGCGCGCCGCATTACCCGACTGGTAGGGTAAGTTGACGCACGTGGACTTTTCTGAAAGTCTCAATAATTAAGTATCTTTATTAATAGAGATTCAATTTTACATACGAATAAAGCAAAACTCAGATATTGATGTATGTGTTACATATTTTTCCATTACATTATTGAATATATTTCTCTATCTACCGATTGATGTATGTTATGCGCGCCGCATTAACCGCTTCTCCCCTACGTAGCATGAAATGATTATTTTAATAATACAAAGTCAAGTGACTGATAAGATAAGAATATAATTAGTTAAATGAATACGATGCATGAACCCATTTGCGATGATATTGTAGGTACAAAATTAGGAGCTTGTTGTAGTATGCAGTTCGTCTTTTACCACTTTTATGCTTAGACAGCGGCCGTGAATGTTGGAGGTGACGACAGTCGCCTCTGGATGCTTTCTTAGAGCTACCATGTGTCACTCTATAGGTTTTTAGTCGTTCGCTTCATGATGGTCCAGAAAATTTCTTACAATGCGACAGTTTTTTAATAAAACTGCCTTCTAAGCTGAATAGATGCATGTTTTACATTCCTCCAGATTGTCTTTACTTCATGTTTAAGCTCGCTATACTTGTGGATCTTGGTTGTATAGGTTGCCTGCAAATTTCGATTAAGTGAACAAACAATGTCGGTGATACAGACTCTTCCACCTTTTTTTTCTCGCATGACGATGTCCAGCCGATTGGCTTTGAGGTATGATCCGTCTGGATAGTAACATCCCAATATAAGATGTAATCTTCTTTTTCTAAAACGGGCATTGGGATGTATCTATAGAAAGGCATCCATTCTGTTAAGAGTCCTAGGTTTAGGGCAAGCTGATGATGTATAATTCCCGCCATATCATTATGCCTGTGCGTATATTCTCTATGAGCCATTACGCGACAACCATCAATAATATGCTCGATGGATTCGTTGGTATCTCCACATAATCGGCACCGGTCAACCACGTCTTGATGTAGCACGTGTTTCCGATAATATATGGTACTGACAACCCTGTCCTGTATCGCAATAACGAGTCCTTCCGTTTCTGGATACAGGTCGCCCTTTGTTAGCCAAATATTGGATGCCTCACTATCCACTTCATGTTGATCTAACGTTTTGGGGGTGCTCGCCATGGATGGCTTTCTGTCTCCATTGCGTTTCTAATTCCTCTATAGTTTCTGCCCTGGTACATAAGGCCTCCTCTGAGGACAAATTCAAGGGCGTCTAATCAAGATCAGCTTTACAGATGATGTTGTAAAGCGTGACATCTCGCTTGCTATTAAAATAGTCTCGCAACTGTGTAACTTGTGATTCACACAGTTTCCTGACATCTACACTTTCCCTGCCCCCTCTATGTCATGGTAGAACTACCCTTTCAATCGCCGAATTACTGTCGCACCAATGAATTATAATAATAATAATTATTATTATTATTATTATTATTAGGCGTGCAAAAAATCTTGTTCTTTTTCACTTTGAATTGATGTAGCCTGTTTACAAGTTTTACGTTATCACCTTCTGGCTACCTCAGGTATACACTAGGGCTTCTTAAATTATCTAATTAACGCTAAAAATGAGTGATTAGTTACATTTTTTAGATCTAGGTCTAGAGAGTTCACATCAATATTATTAAGAAAATAATTATACAAAAACGTTCGTAATAAATGATGAACTGAAAACTTATTTTTGTGTATACTTTTATAAAATTTATATTTCAACCGGATGATAAAAAACTAGCTGAATTGTATGTTAACTAAAAGTACGAAAAAAATATTTTTATGCCTTCTTGAAAAGGCTGTGAAATTATTATAGATTTCAAAGTCCAAAAATTAAAAATTGTTTCATCCTTCAGGGTTTAGTTTGAAGACGATCAACCTCGAATCTCTTGTCTTACTGCGTACTTTTTTAAATTACAAATTATTACATTATTACAAATTATTTATATTTACATATGACAAATTATTGTATTACATGATGGACTTGTTAGACAGCTTCAACGTTCTTGCTGCGGAACAAAAGGAGATTGTAGCACATACGGCTACTCACAAACAGAAATCCTTTCCCCAATTGGAACTACCAAAATTTTCTAGCAGTGTTCACGGAGTAACCTACATTCCGTGAATTATTTGATTCAATGGTGCGAAAAGATACAGACTTGCCAACTGTTCAGAAGTTGCATTACCTCAAAGTGAGTGTGACTGGAGAACCCGCTCAATTGATCGCTGGTATTCCCACTACTAAAAATATTTTCGAAAGGGCCTGGCAGACCTTAGTGAAGCGGTATGACAATACTCGATTGTTGGTGAACAGCTATTTTGCAAAATTCTTCTCTCTCAAATGAATGAGTCAAGAAAGCTCAACAGAACTTCGCGCTTTTCTCAATGAAACATGTGAGATCCTAGGTGCCTTGACGTTATTGGATGGCCCTACACATTCGTAGGACGATTTGCTTGTCTACATGACAGCTCAACGACTGGATGCATGTACCAGGAAGGCATGAGAGGATCAACTAGGACCTACAAGCACCCACCCCACATTCGATTCGCTCAACCAGTTTCTGACAGGCAAGGTCAGGAGATTGGAAGCCGTGTAAACATGGCCTCATCTTCGATTGGTTTATCCTCTGTTAAGGATAGTACTCGTCTTCCAAACGGCAAGAGGGTTGGGCAAGCGACCCCTGCTTACAATGTTACTCTCAGAGGGTTGTCGTCCTCTTTATGCTCAGGTAAGCATTCAATTATTTTTGGACCACACTTCCGAAGTAAGGAGGTTAAGCAGAGGAAGGATTTGGTACGAAAACACACTCTGTGTTTTAACTGCCTGTGAAAGCACATGCTACGCAGTTGTATTTCTGTAAAGCGTTGTCAAACCTGTAGCGGAATGAATCATATCATGCTACATTCACCTTACCAGGATAGCAAATCACTACCTAGCTCCACTAAAACTAACTCCTATCCAACTAGTCCTACCAAATATTCCACCATGAATCCTCTCAGCTTACCATTTGCTAATTGTATAACCAACACTACAAATACTGCCAATGTTCACCACACTCAACCATCAATATGATTGGAGGGACCTGTCATGCTGGCTACGGCTCTCAGCGATACTGAAGGTTTTGATGGAAATCGTCATTGCACTCGAGTACTGTTGGACCAGGGGGCTCAAGCATCCTTCATATCTGAGTTGCTTGCGCCGAGATTGAGGCTCTAGAACTAATCCTCAGACAACTTTTATGGTAAGAGCAATTATTTTTTCTAGACTCACTTCATATATACCACCTGATAGTATACATATTAATGGCTGGGATCATCTCAGAGGCTTAGACTTGGCAGATCCTTTTTTAGAAAGGCTAGAATCATGAAAATGATTTTACGGGCTGAAGTTTACGCCGATGTCATTGAGAAGGGATTCAAAAAGGGGATCTTAGGGACTCCGACGGCTCAACAAACTTCGCTGGGTTGGATTCTTTCAGGACTTCTATCAAGGGAGTCCACAACATAATGCAGTCGCTCGTGGGATTGCAACGTACAGTAGATTATGAACTACTGAGCTTGCTGAGGAGATTTGTCGTCCAGAAGGACGTACTTTTATCAGTTTGAGAACATAGTGTAGCAGAGGAGGAGTGTGAGCAGCTATTTACCTCCACTTTTCAACGAAGTCACGATTGTCTTTACATCGTTCGACTACCCGTAAAGGATCGCAACCCATCAAGGGTTACTTCTTACCACACCATTGTGTGATAAAAGAAAATAGCTCGAGCACTAAGTTGCAATTTATTTTCAACGATTCTCGACGTACCGACAAAAGGTGTCGTCCTCACCGCTATTGAGATTCTAAGAAAAGAGATATACGTCGATTACGTACTCTCAGGGGCGGATGACGTCAGCACAGCCCAAGAAAAGCGCAGACAGGTAGACTTGTTGCTGCAAGAGGGAGGTTTCTCACTGAAAAAGTGGGTGTCGAATGTAGATGACGTTCTACAGGGTGTTATCACTGAACATCGAGAAGACGCTACATCTTTTCTATTCAAACAGGATCCATATTTTCGTGCCCTTATCATTTTATGGCAGCCGTCTACTAATTACCTGCGTTTTCAGATCGACTCATTATCGGAGATGAGTCGGATCACGAAACGAACGGTATTCTCAGGGATAGCCCGCATATTCGATCCATTGGGATGGCTAGAACCAGTCATCGTGAAGGCTACGGTATTCATGCTGAGTACATTGCTAATTGGACTAAGTTCAGAAATGAGCTACCTCATCTCTCCACTCTAGCCATTCCCCGTTGACTAGGCTCTACATCTGGTAACCACTGTGAACTTTACAGGTTTGGAAATGCCTCGGAGAAGGCAATAGGAACCGTTGTGTACCTCCGCGTCTCAACACCTTCGTAAGATCGGTCTTGAGTCTCTCCAGCTCATCCTTGATACACATTTGGTCCGATTCGGAAAACACTTTGGACTGGATTCGAGGACATCCTCTTCGATGGACGACATATATCTCCAATAGGGTTTTTGAAATTCAACGTATTCTAACAGAGGCGTTTTTGCATCATTTACCTGGAGTAAATAATACTGCGGTTTGCGCATATAGAGGCATAGCACCCGTTCGCTTGGAACTCCATTTGTTTTGGTGGCAAGGACCTGTTTGGTTGGCCAAACCTGTAAATTTTTTGCCAAGGTCTACTGAAACTATCGACCCTTCTGTTAACAGAGAGGAGCGAGTCACCACAGATTCCGCTCGAGTTGATCAGGAAACACCTTGACGGCTCCTTACTCAATAATCTTCGCTTATGAAGTTGTTACGAATCAGTGCTCTCTGTTTGCAGTTCGGTGATCGGCTTCGTAGAAAACAGTTCGAACGGCCGCCTTGTCAGCCGACGACGGCCTACCTTAAAGAGGCACAAAAAGGACTGATTGGACACGTTCAGCGTCAAGCTTTTTCTGAAGATATCATCAAGCGAAAACGAAAATTGCTGATCTCAAAATCGAGTCCATTATTATAACTATTACCGTTTTTGGACTTTGATGGGTTATTGCGACTTGGAGGTCGACTGACTCATGCCGTGTTGGACTATGAGGAAAGATGTCCTTACATATTAGTTAAGGATTCGCTATTGACGACCTTGATCGTCAGAAATGGACATTAGTTCATGCTATACGGAGGTCCTCAACTAACCTTGTCCTACTCGAGGAGGAAGTATTGGATCCTCCTAGATCCTACAGCTAAAAAGCGCGTGTTAGCTTGATGTGTGTTATGTGCTCGACATCATGCAAACCCGTGAAATCAGGTCATGAGCCCGCTGCCGAGCTTCAGAGTCACTCCACTAGTTCGACCATTTGCAGTGGCTGGATTGGAGTACCCGGCCCCAATCTGGATGCGCACGACCAAAGGAAGAGGTCACAAGGCATATAAAGGGTATATCGCTATCTTCGTGTGCTGTGCCACTCGAGTCCTACATTTGGCGGCCGCATCCGACTACACTGCTGATGCTTTCATCGCCGCCTATAAGATGTTTTCAGCTCGACGAGGCGTCAGCCACACTCTTTACAGTGACAATGGAACCACCTTCGTAGGAACTGATCGAAAGCTGCGCAAACTATCTTCACAAGCATGACCTGTGTATTAAGAGGTCGCTTGTTTCCTTGCTGACAACCACACAACTTGGAAATATAATCCACCTGCCGCTTCAAACTTTGGAGGATTTTCGGAAACAACAGTACGATCGGCGAAACATCATCTCCGCCGTGTGATCGGAGATACTAATCTAACATTTGAGAAGATGTCAAATTTTCTTGCTCAAGTGGATGCGTGTCTCACTTCAAGGCCAATCCAGTCTTTAAAGGACGATCCCAATGATTTAGTCGCTCTGATTCCTGCACACTTTCTCATCAGCTCGTCGATCTTCACAATACCTAAACTTAGATTAGTAAATCAAAGGCTGACACCTACAGAGCGTTGGCAAGTATTAACTCAGATGTACCACACCTTTTGGAAAAGACGGTCGACGGAGTACTTGCATCAACTGCAAGCTCGCCCTGAATGGCAGAAGTCAACCCCTCCTGTCAAAAACGGAGACCTATCTACCGATCCTACCGATGCTGCGCCATTGCAACCTTAGCATGATGGGCGCATCTCCAAACTCATCTCAGGAAGGGCGCATCGTTGCAGGTCCAAGATGGACAATTCTTTTTTTTTGAGATGGTTCGTGATCACATGACGAAGGTGGGCGGAAATGTTGGAGAGATTTTCGTTCACATAGTTCCTATTGTTTTTGTATATCGACATAAACAGGACCCTGCTCCCAAAGTCATATTTCCAACTCGAGGACCAAAAATTAGTATCGGGAAATTGGCATAATCATGAACATCAAAGATCATAATGAGGAATGGATTTTTAAGCTTCGTACTGGATATAACACTTATCGACAAATTTTATTATCAACTCTACCATATTCATTAAGTACCCGTACCTCAAGAAATATTTGTAAATAACTCTGACCTAGTATATATAAATTTTAATACTAGATATATCGACGTCGATGAATATTAAAGAACCTGCATCCTAACGACTGAAGATCACTTCTCGGAGTGTAACTGTCTTCAGCAATATCATGTTTGCAAGTGAGATCTTATCATCCAAGATACACCGTCCAGTAAAACTTGCGAAAATGAGCTGCTGCACCACCCACACAAGATGCGTTTAAAACCTGCAAAATGAAATTTCATACCAGAGCGTCTCATATTGGATCAAGGTGAAGTCTTTCAGTCAGCCCACATTCTGCAGACGTTATTTATGAGCCACAAATGTCTCTAAGAGCCA
>CAKNWT010275980.1:0-16126 GCA_932066315.1 Andricus coriarius | reverse complement strand
GTCCTAAGAACGTCTTTATAACGTTCTTAGGACTTTAATGTTTTTGTGCCCACTGGGAAGTTGAATAAAAGTTAAGTATATGATTTTGCTAACAAAACTTCTAGAAAAAAAGGAAATTCAGAATTAGTTATCAAAGAAAACGTTTTGTATTCTCATTAAATAAAAATATTGCTTGGTAAATATCTGTTGAATGTCTGATCATGCTCAACGAAGGAAATAATCTTATTCTAAATTTAAAATGAATTAAAACACATTATTTTCATGATAGATGTATTAAACTTGTATTTCTTGACTTCAGCATATAGCATGCTTATATATATTTACACAATTTTTTATTAAATTAAACAATATTTGTGAGTGATAAGTGGAAAGAACTACCCTTTCCCTCATTATACAGAATATATTTGAAGACTCGTCTTTGCTCTTAACGGAATCTATTTTAAAACGATTCTCCCCATTCTGTACAACCAATAAATTTTACTAACTTTCATCTAACAGAGCTTTATTGTAAAGCGTATTTATATCCAAATTCCTATCGACGTTAAATTATCGGTAATCGTTATCGTGAAATTTAATCTTAAACGATAGAGGTAAAAAGTGTCGAAGTGGATGCAGAATAGGGTAGAATAATAGCTAGTCAAAAATGTATCCATTTCTCCGTCATACTATATTACATATACAGTGAATATACATATTTTGTGCTTGAACTGTGAAAAGGTTCTCGTTTTCTTCGAAGCAAAGTTTGAGGACGTGATGAGACCGATATTTCAAAATTGCATATAATGCATTCTCACTCTGATTTTTTTTAAATCTACACTTATTTATTCGATATATTTAATGCTGCTTAGAATGCACCTGTATTCGAACGATGACGGAAACGTGAGCATTTTATCACAGTCTAAGCATCGCATGGTAATATATATATATAATATTTGTATATATATATTTATATTTATAAAATACTAATTCGCATCGTACATGGACTAGACTCGATTGCTTATCGTTAACCACATTTTCTTATGCAACTGACAAGAAAACAAACGAACTTATGAGACATACATAACTGCAAGATACAAACGTAAGTCTCACTTGCAAAGTCACTGTTTTTCAAATTATTATCTACGGTACTTATTAACATTCCTTCACGCACATTCCAAGAGACCTCAATTTTTTCTTCTATACATCTGTTAGAAAAGATCTTTTATAGAACGATTCATAAATTTGTGCATTCATCGCCTTTTTCTCAAGGTAAATTTTTATTAAATTATTAAATAAATAAATATTCTAACTTTGCAAATGATACCTTCTTTATCTCATGCATTGGAAGGCTCGTTCGGCTTCGCTCTAACTTTAATGCATATCATACATAAATAATGCATAAATTAATTAAGTACTAGCATTACAAACTTATTAACAAAATATTGGCAAGACTGGGTTTCAGATGGATAGGAGACTTAATTCAATCCAGATTCATAGATAGATTTCTAATTTTGATATTTTGATATTGATTGTCAAAGAATTATATAAAATTGTCGAAGGAAATATCGTTTAAAGCCACTTCAAAATTTATTGTTAACCATTGAGTTGCATTTTTATTAAAAATGGTCTATTTATGAATAAAGACTAACCCATTACAGGGCTTCCATCTCGCAGAGTGACAGAGATTACAATAAAATAAGAATTCTCGATTGTTGTCTGCGAACTTTTTGTGACAAGCAAATTCTTTTAACATACCTAAGGAAACCTGCATCAGATACAATTTTATACAACAGCCTTTTCCTTCATCGGAAAATTGTACTTGTATTCACGAAGTAGAGATTTATAAAAACTCAGTTTTTAAATACAAATTCTATAATATCTTCTTTTCAGTTTTTCAGTTTAAAAATAAAAATCAATTTATTGCACAATATTTAGTTATCTCTAATACAATACAATTTTGTCGTATTTTTCTTCTTTATTTCGTGAACGTTGCTCGTACAGTTATTGCTTTAGCGCCAATAATAAGTATTATAACGACGTGAGTTTGATAATTACCAATAATTACTGTCATTAAGTTAGCTAACACATATCACAGAATACGTATTATCCATGAGAAAATCGTTTTAACATAGGTAAAGGGTTATTGTACAAATAGGCTTTTCAAAATATGATTTTTTTAGAATTCTTTAGATGAAAAAAGTTGTACAAATTTATAATATTAGCGAGGAACGCGTGCAATTCGCACATTTTTCAAGAAGATTTCAAGCAATGAATCCTAGAAACAATTTATTTTTTCTATAATATTTCTAAGATTGAAGAGGCTACAAGAAGTCTAAATTTTTAGATAATTCACTTTTGCTGGCGTTGTAAATTGAGTTTGATGGAATTTTTCCATTTTGTTTTCTTCTTAGTAATTCTATTATAAATCTAGGATTTTTTTGGAAGTTAATGAATATAAAGCTTGAAAAATAAAAGTGGAAGGGTATGCGAATTCCTAACGTCGCCTTAAAAAAATAGATTGAAAAATTGCGCGTGTCTCTAAATTAAATTGTGTGGAGATGCATAAAATATCGCACTTTGGCTTTCGATTCGTAAATTAATAAGAGAAAATACACTTAATTGGAATCGGAATAGTAATAGAAATGTATGAAAATGATGTTTTCTCGACTAAAGCGGCCACTTATCGATATGGATGAATCGATACGAAGTACTCGCGTACGACGTTAAGTAGTATGTAATGAGTATATTACAGAATTGTACGAAGTCTTATAATTTAAGCGATATTATCTGTATGATACAAGCGTGCGATCGCTATTCAGTTTCGAAGTGATTAACACCGTCTGGACACCTGCAAACAAAAAATTCGTTAGTCTTTTAAAACAAATTTTTAGTCGTTATAAAATATATGGAAATATTGTTATCACTTTTTTCAATTGTAAATATATTATAAATTATAAAATCATAACATAAACGATATTCTTTACACATATTGTTCAACTTTGACAGTCGAATTGAAAGAGCCAGAATTTTGAAAATATATTCATAGCAAAATAATGAAATAATAAATCTCAAATAATAACATGTTACTAATAATAATAATGGCTGTGTCTGATCGTACCGAAAAATTGGGGGAGTTGAAGAAGAGTCCCGAAAATTTAGAGTATACAGACTACAGAGTGTCTAATTTGAATTATTAAAATTTTACACGATCCAAACCTTATAACAGAAGCTAATAAAAGTGGCTTTGAAAAGGGAAAACTTTAAAAAATTATAATATTTTTATGTTTTAAAGTTTATTTATGTCATTTGCATGTTTATTAGTAATTCAAACATTAAATGCATATATTATACAAATTATGAAAGTTTGAAAATTAAAAACTTGATAATCTTAACTCTTAAATTCTGAACTTTTAAACTTGGTACGGATAAGTCATGAATGTTCATCATGAATGTTCCCAAGTACTCAGTTCAAATAAATTCAAACACATAATTGGGTAATTCAGCCATATGTTTATTATGATTAAACAAGATTTGGTTTTATCCACAAAAACATTTCATTTCGTTTTCTTAGTATAGAGGGGGCGCTATATTACTCCCATAATTCGAAAAATGTTTGTGGTTTTGATTTCGTACATGAGAGGGGATCCTGATTTGGCTTACGAAGGAGGTTTTGAAGTAGGGCTATAGCTAGACATCTAAAACTCATGAAGAAGTTTGTTTGTACTTTTTTTTGTTTTATGTTTTTTTTCTTATTTGTGTTTTTTTTTCAAGAGTTTGTTTGTGGTTACCTTGATCGCTAACGTAGAGCGGTGACGAGACGATAAAAGGACTACTGGTTGAGTAGGGTGTTAGTCACCTCAGAGATGGACAACAAAGGACTCCCAGCGTCCGGTTTTGAATCTGTGAGGCAACCGGACCCATCGTTGATCCCGACGATCCCACCACATGATGATGGGCTGGGTAATACAAGACGTTGTTGTTGATGTTGTTGCTGTTGGTGGTTGTGGTCATCGTGGTGATGGAGGTGACGTTGTTGTTGTTGTTGTTGCTGCTGCTGATGGTGTCCGTTTCCATGGGTATGGAGATGTTCATGCCCATGCCTAAGCCCATCCCTGCAGCCGTTCCCCCTGCTGATGGCAACGTGCTGCAACCAAAAATACATCTACCATCAAACGGAAGCACTCATCTCTCTTCATTCATTTATTCTTTTTAATTTCTAAAATCTATTTGCAACCTCAATGTAGGGTGATTCTCAATAATATATGCATAATCCCTAGGTTCAGAACCTTATCATAAAAGGCACCATTTTTCTCTATTTAGATTATGAAGTGGGTTCGCGAATCTAAATTCAAATAAAAAAACAAGTATTAGATTTTAGAATCAATACTTCGAATACGATTTTTTTTATCAGAATCAGAAATTATTTTCTGATTGTCTTATCATTTGATATAAAGTTGTGAGGCAAAGAATAATCAGAAAGTGCTTTCGAATTCTAAGTGTTCAATAATGTACACGTCAGTGGTACCAGTCGACCTCGAACGGAATTAGTTATATGACTCAAAGTCAAAGAATTCTTGCATCGATGAAAGTAGATCAAAATGTATTAACTTCTGGAAGAGTATGATATGTATATTGTAAACTTCTTTGCTAGGACTGAAAATTATCAATCATTATCTTTATCCTGATTTTATGCTACTCGATAGGGAGTTCTGTTAACTTATAGAGAACGTATCATGTGTTTCTCGCAATTGAAAGTTTCTTGAGCGTATCAAAAATTTCTGATACAAGAAAGAAAATAAAAGACCGGTGGTTATAACAAGATCGGATGATGGCTGCTTAAAGCAAAATCAGAGACTGATCGATCGTCAACTGGAAAATTCACTGTTTTAGTTTTCTTTTGTTAAGGACAGTATTCAACAATGATTTTTAAGTAATTTAGCTGAAATTTTAGAAGACTTTCATCAATTTTTCATACCAATTTCATGGTAACAGGGATTTGTATCTATGTTTGTGTAAATATGTTTCGAATTCTCCACTCCGTATAGCCCTAGATATGACCCAAATTCTTTGCTTCATTCTGTGAAAATCTTAAATCACTCAGTTTGACACATTTTGGAAAGACATCCAATAAGAGCTTTCGATCAGTTCTATGCAGAGGGTAGAACTCAAGTAATATTGAAACGAATAGAAGAATCATCTTTACCTATACTAGCAAATATATCCGAATACTCATTGATTATGCCTCGTATTTTCTGAATCCTTTAATATAATATTTCTTTTAGCTTCTTGTGAGACCTTTTCATCAGAAGACACTTCTACCAATTACTTTCATAACTCTAGCTCAGAACTTCCAGCATCAGATCGATCTCGCCAAAACTGTGCATCGTTCCAAAAACAAAGACAAATACAACAACAAACAATATAAAACTGCAAGTGTCACCGACCGTTCGACTCGACTGGCACACGGCAAATAAAGATTGAGTGAGTTGACGGTGACACTCACTGGGACGTGTGCCTTGGTGGTGCGGGGTGGTGATGGTGGTAGGGATAGTACTGGTAGTGATGGTGATGTTGGACTCCTTGCCATACCTCGGAGCCCGCATCCCCGTGACTATGACCAGGATGAGCGTGCGTGTATCCAGCAGCAGTGGCCCCATAATGCGCAGCTGTAACAACAGGGTATTGTAGTTGAGGCGGAGGTGGTTGCTGAGCTTGTTGTTGCTGCTGATGAGCTTTGAGCCGGGGTGGGCTAGGAGCCGTTTGACTCGATGGCGAGGTTCTCTTCCACTTACAATCTCCATTAATTGAATTCATTTCGGCCAGAGATTTTAATGGATCTCCACTGTTGGAGTTTGCTGATCCAGGAGCATTCACAGAATGCGAGGATCTTGTAGAACAAGGTGTGGGAGGACTGTAGCTCCCATTATTCTTTGGAGAGGTGCGATTTGGTGGCGCTCCCCACATCAGAACAGTTTGCCGAGGAGCTTCGCTGCCATAAATATCAGGTTTGACGTCCTCCATTTTGGGAGTTAAGACTCCATTCGCTGCCGAAACTGGAGAACTGCCTGCCGAATTGCTAGAGGATGCACCTTCTAAGGATTGTCTGCTACTGGCCCTGATGACATTCATGTCAGTTGTACTGTGAATTGGACCAGCTGTTGCTGGACTTGCTGCGTAGGGGGAACTTCCAACACTTCCTGGATGTCGGGTGTCTGCGTAACTGTACTTTGGCGAATCACTTAACTGCTGACAGTATAACTTCTCTTCGGATTTGTTCCCTAGTTGGTGACTGTCGTATGTTGGTAGAGACACGTCTATGAAACCATTGTAGGCAGTGGTGGTGTGGTACTCTGGGTAGTAGGAACCCAGGGGTCGGTACTGGAAGAGGTTTTCCGTTGCTGTTAGGTACCTGGAAAAAATAGGCTGTGAAAACTAGCTTCTTAGAGTGGATATTTCGATTTCTGAAGAGAGAGGTGGGATTTACCTGTTATCTAAGGCAGTCGTGGGGTAGAGAGTTTGATGATAGTTGCTAGTGTGACCAATGTAGGTGGTTAAGGAAGGATCGGTAGCAGTCGCAACAGCAGCTGGAGCATATGGAGTTGCATACATTGGATTCAGATTACTGTAAGCTGCAGCAACAGCAGCTGCAGCACTTGTATCTGTTAGGTAATCAACCGACGTGACTGTTGGTGTAGCTGGTGGAGATATCGAAGACTGATTCGTCAGCTTAGTGCGTTTGTTACGACAGGTTGAGAGGAAGTCCCGAAGTTGTGTTTTGTAGCGCCTGTTTACTCGTTGGGGAGTTGGTTGGGTTGGAATTGTTGGAGTCATTGTTGATCCTGTTAGGCTATCACTATCCGAAAAATAACTGTTGGTTAATCCTGCGTCCAGGTAGCTAACCTTAAAGTCCATCGTTCGCTTTCCTAGTAGGTCTCTACCTTCCTCTTCCCTGGAAAGTAATTTTATAGATAAGGAAAGGACATTTCAAGTTTTGACTGTGAAATACATAAAATTAAGAATGTAATAATACAAAAAGATGAAAGACCTACATCAAAGGTCGATGTGTGCTTATAACGAAGTCAGGTTTGGAATTTTTGTACACTAGTCTCGAACTGGTTTGTAACCACTGCCAGCCTCCATCTTTTGTTTGGTATCTATAGGCAATCATCCCCGATGCTCCCGTTTTCAATACTAGAAACAAAGAGTAAGATGAATATGAGACTCAAGTCTGCACATGATTAAAACCTTATCTCTATGAATTTACTTACATTCTTGATGAGCGCTGGCTACGTATGCCAGGTCATCGTAATGTACTAAATCGTAGCCTCCAAGATTAGCTAGTTCTGCGTCTGAATAACCTAAAAGCATCTTCCCTCGTTGATCCATAGAAACGAGTGAAAGATCTAGTTTGTGTTTGCTCTTGAACATCACTTCCTTTTGCGGTACTTCTAACAAAGAAGGTGGTCCAAACGGAGTACATAGAGCAAATAGTGCTAATGGTGGTTCTTCTGTCTTTCTGTTTTGTCCGTGAAGGACTTTTACACGACCCCTAATGTCCAATCGCTGAAAAACAAAAGAATAGAGTTATAATCAAGAAATATTGAATAAAAACCTAAATGTTTATAAAAGGAGCTTCTGTAAAAGTAATTGAGATTTTTTCTCAAAACAAATCTCATCATAATAAAGAGTAGCGGGTTCTGGAAAATGAAGGGTTCTATGAGCAGACTGCAAATGTGTCTATTATTGCCGTGTTGTCTTTCTAGTAAAAACAAAAGAAGACTTTAAGTGGATATATGTGACTGTGGAGAGTACATGTCGGTTTATAACTAATGTACTTGCGGGGAGTTTACAGAAAAAAGCAATTATCTCACGCGAAAAGGTCCCGGTAGGAGGAAGTCTTAGTTCTGCAACCTTTCTCTATAGTTTATAGTCTACAGTCAACTCCCTCTCATTCCCTTTCTTTCTTCCCGTCGTCCACTCTCTACGCTTCTTTTATCGACTTCTTCTTTTCCTTTACGACAGTGAAATTATTAATTACTGTTTTGTACGTCGGCACTTTGTCCTCGCGAGCGTGAAGAAACAGCAAGGGCATTGAATGCACCGGCGCATTACTTCGTGGACGAAAGACACCGGTTGTCCCGCATCCAATCTTCTGCTGTACCGCCTTCATTATACTAATCGTCGTTTACGCATGAGACAAAAAATAAATTTTCGCGGTAACCTAGCCAATGTAAATTTGTTATTTTCTTTACGTTTTAACAGAAAGAAGAGGCCAGTTTAAAAATTTTCTAACTTTATATATTTTTAAAGAAAATTTTAAGTAGAAATTTCTCATTCAGTCAGACAATATCATACTTATATTTAGGAATGCTTGACTATATAAATAAGCCTTTTGCCTTTTTCCGTTAATTTTTTTTCTTCATCAGTCACGAAATAAGTAATAATATAGTTTGTAAAGAATGAGAAGTGAACCCTGAAAAATTACGGGATTTTAAAAAACAAAACCTTATTATTTATTATTACAAATAATGTATACCGACAAATTTTTAGCAATAGAAAAAATGGGTATTCCGATAGTCTTTAAGATTTTGGGAATACGTGAAAAAGTGTGCAATATATGAATGATATATAATCTAGCCCTTTAATTCAATAGTAGTTTTGTGTTACCAAAATGTTTAGAAAATAGTTTTAATACAAATCCATTTTTAAAAGAAATGGGTAAAATTACAATACACTGAAGAATTTACGGTGAGCTCCAAAGATTTATATATGTTTTATTTAAAAAAAAGTTATATTTAGTCGAACTGACTGAAGACTAAACGACAACAATCGTCATCGCTACACTGGTTTTGGAACAATATGGAAATTTCAGCGAAGCTAAAAATACGTGATTATTAGATGCAACGTCAGATCCCAATACAGGGCGCTCCATTTTATATTGAAAATCTAACCATTCATTTTTTTATTTAAATCATTTTTGCTTTAATGAAGTTACATAATTTCAGAAAAGCCGCAGAGCTTCATTTTGAAGATTTTCCCCGATTTTTCCCTGAATAATAATATTTAAGACACTGACTAGTATTATGGAATTTTCCGTAAAAGGTAGACAATATTTATATATTCAAAGTTGTGTTTTAGGTGATAACTCGGATTTTCTTATTGTGACCTATATGTGTGCCTTGGTGGTGCGGGGTGGTGATGGTGGTAGGGATAGTACTGGTAGTGATGGTGATGTTGGACTCCTTGCCATACCTCGGAGCCCGCATCCCCGTGACTATGACCAGGATGAGCGTGCGTGTATCCAGCAGCAGTTGATTATAGCTATAGCTTATTTGGAATTTATTTTTTCATTTAGACGAGAGTTTCGTTGGATCTAAGATAATAACTTTCCTGGAGAAAGAAACATTTCTGCCGGTCTGGGAACAGGAGGAAATTTTTTAGAAATGTTTCAATTGCGGCTTCGGGTGAAAATCTGAATTTTACGATTGTTGCATAAGACTTTTCCATGATTTTCAGTTTTCCCTGACCAGCGGTCACCCAGCCATATTATCATAATTTGTGACCGGGATAGTTAAAAGAGACCTATCGTTCAAAAATAGATTTCACTTTTTTTCGATTCTGATCGAAAAAAGTACGCTCTTTTTAACCAAATAACCTGTATATTTCTAACTTGCATTAATTTATTTACAAATGCACTTCAGAGAAGAACACAGTAGTTTATAAGATTAAAAAAAAACTAACTGTCTCGGTCATATTTAGAGATTATGGTTATATTTTCAAAATTCAAAAAAGAGTTGCGTAAAAAGGAGCATATTTAAGACTTGACATTACATCTGATAAAAAATGGACGCCAGTGATGAATTTCACATTTTTATCTTCGCAGAAATTTCCATTCCGCGATAAAAAAATGTTTATGATAACTCAGAAATCACGTAACATTTATTGGTGTTCTTGGTCCAAATTTAAAGAGTAAGATTTGCTCTTAATTTTATGAATTCGACAAATTTTTTGGTATAATTTTCTAGGTTTGGCAAAATTATGATTTTATGAGACGAAATTTTGGAAACTTTCAAAAGGTTGTTCTTTGAAACTCGCCAATGTAGCCAAACTTTCCGCGGGTATTGTATAAAGAATTTTTATAAGAACATTCACTTATTTCAGGTTTCGGAGCATAGAACATACCCTTAGCATGCCTTGGGGGGCGCAGTCAGGGTTTCCTGGCTGCAAATACATACCAGCCCGCCACTGGATATGCCGGATGCGTTGAGAGTGGACGTTATACAGGTTTTTATTTAAGAAAGTTGAGAATTGCATATGAATCGGATATAATTATGGTAGTACGTACCAAAAAACCGGATGTATTATCCAATAGACAGCGGAACCGCACCGTGAAACTTCGTTCAAGAAGGTGGCTGTGTTGCGGCGAGAGTGCATCATGGAGAGGAAGGGTTGCACTCTCTGCTGGGAGAAAAGAATTCCACATTAGTTGTCTTTGGAGCTCCTCACGATCTTCACTATGTACCAATTCGTACACACTTTGATGGACTATGTCAGACTGAAAACAATTAAAGAACATACTTTTAAAATATTAAATCAAAATACGATATTATTTATTGATGTACAATTTGTTTCAGAAGCTTATAAATAATAAAAAAGAGCCCATTAGACAAGTTGAAAAACAATTTGCACGGATCATGAGATAAAACTAGTAATTTTCTTCACCGGGAAATCCGGGAAATTTTATTACAAAAAATATTTTTTTTTTTTCTTTAAAACTCTGCAATTGACGCATTAAAAAAATCTTACGAATTTTAGTCTTTAGTTGTATAATAAATCAAAAACACCCTAACTTTAAATTAACAAAGATTATAAAGCTCCATTCTATTTTTAGAATTATCTTAAAATTAGCGAAAAATTAGTTTAATTGAATGAATTTTGCTGGGAACCAATAGGAAAATTTATCTTATGAAATAGTTATGGGACGGATAGAGACTCTTCATTTATTTTTAGAATTTCGTGTGCAAGTGTTGTTAGAGATATTGCCGATTGAAAGTAATCGAGATTACCGGTGAACATGGCGCCAGAAATAAATGGCTTTGCACGTTGTGTCATGTGCACTATGTACACAAGAAACACTTATTGGTATCGCACAGTAACACGAAAATCGTGACCCGTACGCTTCCGACATATACGGGACTTGGAAATTGTCATTGGGTATAGTTCGACCTAGTCGTGATTTATGACCAACTCAATAACCTCAAAGATGAACCATAAACACGACCATGAATTTAAACCATTAAAAAAAGTATAGATAGAAACACATTCTTGAACATTATAGACTTATTTAAAAGTTATTTATTTAAAACTTGTTAAAAGCAAGATTTACTAGAGGCATTTGATTTTTATAATAATAAATTTTTTAACTTCTCTGGATTTTTATTTCTTAACATTAAAAACACAAACAAAAATAATTAATAATTTTGAATTGATATTGTTTGAAATCGGTCGGTACCGGTGAAAAGCATATTTCAAGCATACCAAAGGGACTGTTAGGCATTTCAGAGTAGGGTCATGTGATTTAAGAGTTATTTTGTCAGTTTTTGGCTTTCGACGCTTTAGATGGAACGTTTTATGTATTTATGTCATTTTGTCGTCGATTTTCGATTCAAGAATTAAGATTAACGAATCATGGGGCGGAGAGGCACCCCTGTGACTGGTCACATCATTGAATATAATTGATAAATATCAAAATTCTCATCCAATAGAATCCAAGCGACATGATATGGAAAATTTTAATTTATGTCAACTAACAATTTATATAGTGGATAGAATATAAAATTGTTTGTCTTCTTTCAGGTTCAAGACGCGTGAAGGAGAATAAATACAAATTTAATTTCAAACGAGTCTTATTTAAGTGTATTAAGGTTTAAAGAATACTTTGTGATAATTCAATGTTTCGTAAATTGATTTCTTCTGTCGAGTAAGATTTTTAATTATTTGAGTCGTAAGTACTCCAAAGTCCACCTCTGTACATAGTAATAATGATAAATCGTACCATTCTAGCAGATTCATTATTACTTCTTCACTTACGTGAGAAGAGTACAAATGCTCATAATTCACCAGAAAGCCAACCAATTTGATAAAATTTTATGGCCGCTTAATTTCAAAAAAGAGTATAATGACGTATAATTCTGTCTTAGAACATTCCAAAAGAATAAAGTTTTTGACTTGAAATGAGGAATTCTCGAAAATAATTATGATTCTAACTTGGAAGAGGAAGTTTTTTAAAAGAATTATAATTCACAGGAATAATCTTTTTCAAACCCCTAAGCTTTTCCATGTACCTGAAGCTCCGAACGTTCAAATAAACTAAATATTTTTTCCCATTTCTATTTCACCCATAAACATTGTTCCAATTGCAATTTAAAATATGCATTATAATTCTGTTTCAATAATAAATTATTTCCAATATACATAAACAAACATTTGAACCTTTTTTATGGTTAACAAAGTCGTCAGTAAAAAATTTCGTTCATTTGAACGTTCAGAACTTCAAGAGCATAGCTTTTCCAACGTATCGTGGGGGCGTGAGGGCACCCCCATGACTGGTCACAGAAAATGTTGTTTAAGCCCTTACCCCTTTCCGACGTATCGTGGGGGTGGGAAGGCACCCTTGTGATTAATCACAGAAATACTTTCAGTTACACTCTTAACCTTCGCCAATGTGTGTGCATTAGACATACGGGACAAAAATCCATTTTTTAATATTATCGTAAAAAATGATTTGTTATACCATAAGCGTTATTTCATATTTGTTATAAACACTTTTTGTGATATAAACCACACTTAAAATATACTTTTTATTGTTACCCGCTTTGTATATACACGACCTTTTGGAAAAGGACAATATTTCGAATAGAATGCAAAGGAATTGAACTTGCATCACTTCAAAATAAAAGCGTTTGAAACTGAATAATTGTAAATTAACAAATTTTTAAACAGAGGCTTTTAAAATTGAAAACTTTCAGACTACAATTTTGAGAATTGGACAGTAAAAGTAATCAATTTTGTTGTTAATTAAAAAATCTCGAAATTGAATGATTTCAGATTAAAATGTCGAAAATAGGGCATTTTCAAAACGTTTATAATTGAATATTTTCAGATTAGATTTTGAAAATAGAAGCATTTAAAATTCAAAGGAATTAAAATTGTATTATTTCTGATTGAGATAGTTCAAAATTGAATAATTTAGAATTGAAAACGTTTGAATTTGAATAACTTCAAATTCGAAACGATTAACACTTGACAACTTGATATTAAAAACTAAATCAAATGTTCCAAAATTAATGATTCTGAAATTGTAGAATCTTAAATTATTATTTTTTTTTCGATTATAAACCTTTAGAATTAAATTATTCTAAAAAACGTTAAAAATAAAAAGTAATATTAAATGGGAAACATTAAAAATGAAAAAATTCTTCTCCGGAACGTTGAAACTTAAACAAATTCGAAATTCATTTGAAAACAAAAAAAATGTTACTCACCAAAAATTGTGATATTAAAACTTTCTTATACTTAAACCCTTAAAATTTCAATTATTTTATGTAAATTTAAATCGTATAAAAACTAAAAAATTTCAAATTGTTAATTATACATTCAAACATGAATCATTTCAATTTTAATTACAAAATTAAAACATATGAAAAGGCAAACTTCAAAATTCATAATTATAAAATTGTAATAATTCAAAATTAAAGAAATTATTAAATTACTAAGGTATCAATTGCAGATAACACAGCCCCATGAAACAAAGTAGGAGTTCCGACGGACTAGACTAGTCAATTCCTATGAATTACGAGTCTCTGAATTTGAATTCGTAATCGGAATCCCGCCAATAGGTCTTGTTTTTTTTACCTCAAAAAACATAGTTTTTTCGACATTTTTCAAAATCCAAAACATGTTATAAAAAAAGCGACTTAGGTTTGAAATTCTAACCATGGATTCGTATTCAGCGACCAAACGTACATAGAAATTGTCTAGTTGGTCTGCTGGATCAACTAATATCGCGCCGACAAAAGTGGATGTTCCGGCTGACCAGACTAGTCAATTCTTATGGGGTTTGTGTCGCTGAATCCGAATCCAAGGTCGGAATTATAAAATTAGGTCTTTTTTTTCTAACCTCAAAGAACATATTTTTTGTTGATTTTCCGCAATTTAAAACATGTCCTTAAAAGTTACGTGCTTGTCATGCAATTCTCACCAAAGATTCAGATTTAGCAGTTCAAATTGCATAGAAATTTTTCGTTTAGTCCACTGTACTGAAAGCTTTGCGGGAGGGGGAAGGAAGCTGTACAGAGTTCAAGACCCTACTACTTTGATGAAAAAAAAAGTTTCGGCGGACCAGACTAGTGAATTTTTTGCGGTTAGAAAAAAAACGAGACCTGATGGCGGAATTACGACCACGGATTTGAATTTAGCTACTCGAAGTCCATAGGAATTGACTAGATAGTCCGTTGGAACTTCTAATTTTTTGTGGGGCTCTGTAATTTAAGTTTTATCTATTTTGATTTCAAGCAACACAATTTTTAACTTTTTATTTTCAAATTGTTACATTTTTAACACTTACTGTAGAATTATTAATTATTCTTGAAATTTTCTAATAAAATATTTTTCAATTTTAAACGATTTAAAAAAAATCTTCAACTAAAAACTTGACATGTGTAACATATTACATTAAAAATTAAAGATTAAAACAAGAATAAAGAACAAGTTTGCTATATATAATTCCAATGTTTTCAATTGCACAATTTTAAGATTTTTAATTAGAAATTTTTTTTTTTAAGCTGAGTTTGAAATGTTAAATATTTTGGAACATTTTCAAACCAGAAAAACTTAATTTTTTAATGCCTGGTTCTAAAATGTTATCTTTTTTTAGTTAAACCATACAATTTAGAATATTTTAATCAAAAATAATTAAACTAGGGCACTGACTAGTATTACGAAATTTTCCGTAACGTTAGCCCTGAATGAGCTGGTAAATCTTACGGCAAATTTCGTAACAAGTTCCGCAAGTTCATAAATTTAAAACTGACTAAAATTCAAATAAAACAATTTAGAATACTTAAATCTGAAATTATTAAATCAAAACTGACTATCAATGCTTTTAATATGAAATTTTACCATTTTAAAAGATTTAATAGTGAAATTGACAGGGAATTTTTAATAGTTGAATTTAAACTACAACATTGTGTAAAACCTCAAAATATGATGAAATTTCATACCAAAATTTTTCGAATTTAAGCTTTTGATGTAAAAAAGCTTTAATTTGCGGTTCTCAAAGACGAAACTGTTTTATAAATGTGAATTAAAAACTATAATTTTAACTTGAAATTATAAAAATTGAAAAGATGATCAATATTACTAATAAGTATCATATTATGTAGTATTAAGTGACATTCAAAATGATTGGATACGTTTTTTTACCATAAAATGTGATTTCTGAGGAAGCTTTGTAATGGTAACAATTTCGAAATCTTTTTGATTCATTCATTTATTTTAAAAAGTGAAGCACTGTTAAACTAAAATCTCTAAGATAAGTTGTTAAAAATGATTAATTTTCAAACTGTGCATCATGATTTTTAAAATTCAATCATTTTAAAATAAAGTGCAAATTTAAGAGTTTGAAAATTAAGGGGAACAATTTTGTGTTGAAAATAATAATTTTATAAGATGTCAAAGGGATGCATATACAGGGTGTTTTTTTTTAACTTGAGACAACGAAATATCTCAAAAAATACGCATCCTACGGAAAAAATGTCTGGAATAAAAACTTTTTATTTTCGAGGGGGAAAAAAGATTTGTTAAAATTTACCCCACCCCCACCCCCACAGGAGGCAGGGGTGGGGGTAACTTTGTAATTTCAAATGGCAACCCCAATTTTTTATCACAGATTCAGATTCTCCTTTACGAAATACGTAAGTTTTATTCGGAAAATTTGTTTCGATTCGCGATAGATGGCGCTGCAATTGCGAAAAATGAAATTGTTGACATTACTTTTAGCTCTACCCAGGAATAACGACGCGGACGTAGTAGTTGTCTATTCCCTTCGGGGTGCTTAATTTCGGTGAGTCCCCTTGCCTCTCACCAT
>CAKNWT010275962.1:1157-12519 GCA_932066315.1 Andricus coriarius | reverse complement strand
GATGATTTGATTACTCTCGGTGTCGTTAAATTTAAAGATACGTAATCACATGAATATTTGAAACAAAGGACTAAGACGACAATGTAATAATAAATGATAGTCTGCTTGAGTTTTTTTTCTGGATATATGAAGGTTTCCGTCTGGGTTGCTTGGAAAGGAGGAAATTGTGTTCCTTCCCGAAATCCAAAACAACTAAGCTTGTTTCTGTAACACACGATAGTAAGGGGTATGAAGGGACAAGCTGCTTTAGACGGTTTTGACTTGTGTTCGGTCTTAACTGTTTTAAAGCTAATACTAATATAAAAATATAAAAGTCGCAACACATTCTTTACAACGACAGTACTACGAAACGACGGTGAAAACCCCCTTTTAATTTACAACGATTTAATCTGCTCTAGCCAAAGACAATCTGAAGGAAGCATGGGATGAGGCAAGGGCTGAACTTTTAAATGCCCAAAAACAAGACGGAAGCGACGTTGACAAGGCCTACACAATCGACAATCCCACAGAGACTCCCGAATCGAAATTCGAACCAATGGATTTATCGGATAGTGACGAAAAGAGATTTTTGTGAGAAGCAAACGACGGGTTTAACAAGGACCGAAACGATGGTAAGTTCTATCTGATTCCAACGACAAGTAACGAATGTACGACAGGGTCGTCGACGACAAACGACGTATTACGAAAAACGGCTGATTATGACAAACGACTGATTACGACAAACGACTGATTACAAAAAACGACTGATTACAACAAACGACTGTTATATACAATTAATGATATGTTCCTTGGTATAGGTGCGTCACTAGAAACGCAGGGAGGTTCCGGATTGGACTACAACGACGGTGACTCACATGAGGCAACAGCAGTAGGCGAAAATGCTAATGTCAACGAAGGGCAGAACAGCAACGATGGTGAAGCTCAGCCATCAAACGACGAATCGCAGATCGAACGAAACGACGGTTCAAAAACTACACTCGATTATGTGGAGGTCGAAAACAGAATCGACCGGAAAATCAAACAGTTGGAGAAAATGATGACGCTAACCATGGATCTGCATTCGAAAATACAAGGTAACCTAAAAATGAGGTTAAGGATGCGTGAGGCTGATCAGGAGAATGTGAAGAAACCTACAATTAAGTCAAATATACCCATTTTCCCAAACAAAACCCTAACGGATAGAACACAAACTTTACATGCGACAATACCTTTAAATATAAATGATAAGACTGATAACGACAGTTCGAATAAAATAACCGTAAACGACTGCACCAATCAAAACAAACCCCGTAAATCACAGATCAACAATCACGACTCTAATTCAAATACCGGGCATAGAGACTCCCAAGACTTTACTAAACAATTGACTGAAGCAATTAAAATTCAATTTATCAGTAAAGACAGTAGTATTAAACATGATTACAAATTAACTCTTCAAACCAAGTTTGAACATTTTTATGAATTCTTAACTTCAGAATTACTTATCAACAATTTGCTATATGTTTTGGACACGAAAGTTACCCCACCGGATGGTTTAAATCACAAAATAAAAGAAAAACATCATTTCAAAGTTCGAGACATTATAATCAATCGAGTAGACAAACTTTATCAGAGTAAAATTTTACACTTAAAAGATCCGGTTAAAATTCTGAATAAATAAAGGGAATTTAAACGATGCGAAGTAAATATAACGAGAGTTAGCGTTAGAAAACAATTATATTCAATACAATATAACTCGAATCGGGAGTCTGCAATGCAATTTTTAGAACGATTTGAAGAAATTGTACAAAATTACGAAATGATTTTAGGATCTACCCCTTTGATTGACGAAGAAAAACGAGACGCTTTATACGACGCGATTATGATACAGTTTCCGGAAATTCAATCAATCGAATTTATGACAAAAAAATCAAACTGGAAAAGGGTTAACGTATGAGTTGTTGAAAATGTTTATTCTCTAGGCTGAAGTTAATAAGGTTCAAGCCAGCTCCAGCGCACATCCTGCTAATAAGACCGACACTATAGCGACAGTATCATACACGAGCTCGAATCAACGAGCAGGCTGGATTAACGAGAGGTGCTATGAATGTGACGACATAGGTCACATGAAGAACGAATGTCCCAGGAAGGGACAAGGTCTAAGGAAATGTTACGAATATCAGCAGTTCACATCTCATATTGCGGTGGCCTGTCCCAAACGACTGTCCAGGCTGGTAAAAGGAGCCAATAAAGGTCAACACTACAAACAAAACAAACGAGACGCACGACAGTTACCTACACAGGAAAAACAGAAAACAATTGGAGAGGAAACGATATTTGTATTTATTCTTTGTATTTATTCATGAAAAGTTCCTAGGGCTAGATAGCCCTACAAGGAACAGCTGATACATATTACAATTAAAAAGTGATGGTGATTGATATAACGATTAAAAAAAAATAGGTATTCAACAGAAGTAATGAAGTAAACTAAGATACATAAGTAGATGTGGTCTATTACTAGTAGTATTGTAAGTGTACATACGGAAATGTACATGCTTAAAAGTAAATACATTCAAGTGCCTGCTTATATGAGAATTAAACTCAAGGATTACGCGTTACCAATGTGTAATTTCGAGCGTAGGATTTGATATGTTAAATAAGTAACCAAAAAGGAGTTTTCTGAAATGAAATTGTGAAGGTGCATTTCTAATGCTTATAGGTAGTTTGTTCCAAAGTCGAGCACCACGAATAATAAAAGACCTTTGCATTTTACAAGTGCGGTGTGGCTGAATTTTTAGTACTGTTTTCCTTTCACGGAGTTTAGAATGTGTTGGTTGATCTTTGTCAATAAAATGGAAGAGATTAAGAAGATACTGTGGAGCTTCATTACTGAATAGGCTATCAAGCAGGTTACCCATAAAAAATTGTCTTCTTTTAGCAACGTTAAGAAGTCCTGCACTTTCTCTATACTGGGTGATATGTTCGCTTATTGGGATGTTATAGATGAATCGAATGCAAGAAATAAGCGTACGCTCAAGCTTCGCATTCAGTTCATCAGTAACATCATCATATACAACACAGCCGTAGTCAAAGAAAGGGAGGATGAGGCTTTTAATTAGAAGGATACGCGTTGGAGTAGGGAGCGATGCTTTATTCCTGTTAAGCTGTTGGAGGACTCTAAAGGTTTTCCTCGACATATACGCAACTTGTTCATTCTAAGTAAGAGAGCGATTAAGGATATAGCCTAAATCTTTCACAGAATCCACAAAGGGGATAAGACGCCCATCGATCAAGAGAGGAGGCAAGGTTGCAATTGTTGCAAGTGAAGGAGAAGAAGAAGGTCCTATGATTATAGCCTTAGTTTTAGCAGGGTTATGAGTGAGGCGATTCGTCAAGGCCCACTGCACCAACATATCAATATCCTCCTGTACCTTTTGAAGTAAGCTCTTAAGAGTGGCAATAGGCCCGGAAAGGTAAAGCTCTAAGTCGTCAGCATATTTGTGATAGTTGCAATGACGAAGTTCACTACCAAGTTCAGAGGTATAAATATTAAATAAAGTGGGCGCAAGCTTGGATCCCTGAGGGACACCACTCTTGACCTCCTCACAATCAGAACGCTCGCCATTGTTGATTTGTACTCTTTCAGAACGATTACTGAGATCAGATTTAAACCATTTAACAGCCATATCAGAGAGGTGAAGTGATTTAGGCCTAGTCAATAGTAAATTATGGTTAACTGTATCAAACGCCTTAGAAAAGTCAAAAAGGACAACAACAGTTATTTCCCTTCTATCAGTTGCCAGTTTAAGGTCAGAAGTTACTTTAAGTGTAGCTGTAAGAGTACTATGCCTGGCACGAAACCCAGATTGCATTGGGTCCATTCAATTGTTAGTTTCAATATGTTCAGTATGTTGCTGATGGACAATGCGTTCGAAAGGTTTAGACAAGACACAGAGGATGGATATCGGGCGGAAATCTTTGGGTGAGGTAGGGTTAGATATTTTAGGAACAGGGCGAATAATCGCCTCTTTCCAGGTATCAGGAAAGCTTCCCACCTGTAGAGATGCATTATAGATATGCAAGAGAATAGGACAAATGACTGGTAAAGCTAAGCGAATCATTTTAATTGAAATACCATCAGAACCTTGAGCATTTGATTTTACCTCTAAGAGTTTTTTAATTAGGGTTTCTTGCGATATGCCAGAAAAGAATAATTTAGTATCATCAAAGGTTGAGGGAATTGCGGACGAGGAAGGGGTGCAGTTTGCAAGGAGTGTGGATTTTGCGGTGAAGGCTGTTAAAATATCTGAAGGGGGGAGGGGATTGTTATCAGGAGCCAAGTGTTTTGGAGGAATAAGTCCAAGTTGTCTCAAGAGAAACCAGATGTTTTCATTTTTATTTCTGTTTTTAATAGCATTGTAATTGTATTGATTATATGAATCCCTGATTTTGGTTTGAACTAAGTTTCTCAATTCACGAAATTCGGCTTGAATAATACTATTTTTTGTTCTTTTAGCCAATCTACGTTTTTTCTCTCTGTCTTTCATCAAGTCTTTGATATAAGATGTAATCCACGGAGTGGACTTCTTTTTTGCTTCAAGGGTATGAAGCGGAGCAAATTTGTCAAGAGCTAAAGATAAAAATTTTGTTAGACAAATAACCTTTCTATTTATATCCTTTTCAATAAAAATTCTTTTCCAATCATAAGTAGAGAGATGCTTAAGAAATTCGGCTTCATTTATATTTGTGAGATTGCGTATAGACAGAGGAGATATACTAGAGGAGGGATCAAAGGAGAACTGATATTGAATGCTAATAAGGTCATGGTTTGAGAGGAATGAGATTGAGTGTTGAGTGGAAGAAATTACCTTGTCTATATCATCAACAATCATCAAGTCAATCCATGTACCAGAATGATCGGTGTGGTGCGTGGTGTTTGGTTTTCCTATCTCTAATCGGTTGGTAACACTACTGATTTTAAATAGTTAGTTAAATTGTTGGTGGCATTAAGGTTTGTGTGTAGGTCACCAGTGAGTACAATGTTATTATAATTAGGTATAAGGTCAAAAATGTCAGTCTCAAGTTCCCTACAGTAGGAAGCATTGGGAGGTTTGTAAATCACACCCACCAACCTGCTGTCATGAGAAGAAGATACCTTGATAAAAAGGTATTCAGCAATAGGGTAATTGGCAGGAGGACTCTTTCCCACCTGTACACCCCTTAAGCTGTCATGAATGTAGAGACAGACAAAATGTCAAAATATCAAAATATATATTTTCCCAAACGAAATAGCTATGACAATTAACGACCTCCAAATAAACAAAACGACCGTAACAATTATAAAAAGAATAATAAGAAGAAAAATAATCCTGATCAGTCCCGCACGGGAACTAGCAATTCTTCAAAAATTAATTTTGCCAATTGTCAAGGAATAACAAATAAAGGTAGGCGTAATATTGAAAATATAGTTTCCAGGTCCTATTTAAACAGTTCTTTTAATGAAAGTAGAGAGTCTTTTCCATCCACTAGTTGTCACCAGGATTCCATAAATAATATTGACTGTACTAACGAACAGGCGAATCAAAATGATAAGTATGTAACATTTATTTACGATTCAGGCGCTGCAGAGCACCTTGGCAATTCAAAAGTTATTTTCATTTCTCTTAATAAAAAGGCTCAAGGTATCAAATTCAAACAATAGGAACCCTATTACGCTTGATAATACAATTTATGCCAAGTCTCTCTCCGAGAACTTGCTAACTTTAAGACGATTTGTGGACAAAGAGCTGTCTATCCATCTTGACAACAAAGGCGTCGATATCTTTAACCCTAAAACGAACGAATCCCTAGCGACGGGTATCTACGACAGTCCTTACTGGTTAATTTATTTCAAAATTAATAAAAATAGTTCACTGGATCAAACCAAATCATTGCAAGCAATCGCTTTCGAATCCAAGACGGTAGAACGACAGGCAGATAATACTGTAGATATCGAGGTAGTGGAATCCACAGAAACGACACTTGAAGAAAAGGATAAGGCGATAGATGCTCTATATAAAGACAGTATTTCCAGAACTACCGACAGTACAGTTTCTAAAGAAATAGAACAAAATGACAAGCTTTTATTTCCAGACTTCGACACCCTAATAACACACCGTAAAATAACAAACTTAGACGAATTACCCGCAGTTGACCTGACCAATAACGGCAACTACATAACTAACTTGGACAATGACAGCATAAAAACAAATAAAGCCATGCTCTGGCATGTCCGCATGGGTCACGCCTCGATCACATATTTACGGAAATTGAAAAATCTGTGGAAGGATAATAAGGATCTTCAATCCACAACCTTTGACGATCGTACACTTTACTGTGAAATTTGCGCAATAACCAAATTATCAAAATTACCTTTCCGAAATTAACGAACAAGAGCCCAACGACCGTTACAGCTAATACACTCCGATGTAATGGGAAAGATCTTTCCAGCTACATTCCCGCACAGTTATCAATACATTTCGGTTTTTATTGACGATTTTTCACGACTGGCTCTTGCTTATCCTATGAAGACAAAAGATGAAACGGGTCACTGCCTTGAACGATTCATTACAAGTTCGCAAAATCTACTTGGTAAGGACGAAAATATTTGCTACCTGAGATCCGATCAAGGAACACAGTGCATGGGAGGTTATACTAACGACGTGTTAACTCGCGAAGGTATTGAACGACAGTCTGCTTGTCCAGATACTCCACAACATAACGGAGTGTCTGAAAGGTTTAACCAAACCTTGCAGAAAAAGATACGATCAGTTTTATTCGATTCCGAGCTACCATCCAATATGTGGGACTTGGCTCTGGGAGCTGTTGTTTACGTATACAATCGCACACCGCATAAATCAAATGACTTTAAAGCGCCTCTGGACATGCTCTCCCCAAACTATCATTATGATGTAAATCAAATAAAAAGATTCGGTTGTCTGGCATATTGGGCGATAACGAGAAAGCCAGACTCGAAGTTCTCGGCGCGAGCGGTTCGCGGAATCCTAGTGGGTTATACTCGTTCCGGATACGTATTTCTAAAACCGGAATCCGGTCAATTCTTTGAGTCAAGAAATGTTAGGTTTAATAAAAAGGTTGTCTATGGTGATAGATTCAGGGAGGATTCAATTAGAAATTGGCGACTTCCTGAAATGAGTCCATCAACGAATGACGTGTTTATAATATAAAAAGAAAACGAAATAATCACTGAAGACGACAGTACAAAACCGGGAACGGAGGGAGAATAGATAAAGAAACGAGGTAGACCTCGTAAACGACCTCGTAAACAACGATCCTCGAAACTTTGAGCAAATCACAGAATCCAAAGAAAAACACAAGTGGCTTGACGCTATTGACGAAGAGTTTGAATCTTTAGATAATAATAAAGTATGGACAATTGTAAATCGACCTAAATTAGGGAAAGACGGTAGAAGACCAAAAATAATAGACTCACGATGGGCCTTCAAGCATAAAAACGATTATTCCGGCAAAATAAAATATAAAGTCAGGCTAGTTATTCGAGGCTTTAAAGATTCAAACTCGTATGACCTAAAAGAGACCTATGCTCCAGTTTCAAGATTAACCTTGATACGAACGTTATTCGCGGTAATTAACTTTAAAGATTATGAAGTATGTCAACTAGACGTGAAGGCTGCCTTTCTAAATGGAATTCTAGAAGACGATGTGTTTATGGAGATTCCTGATGGAATGAACATTCCTGAAAAACTACGACGGTTCAAAGTATGCAAACTTAACAAAGCAATTTACGGCTTGCGAATCAGTCCCAAACGATGGAACAAGAAATTTACCGAAGTTGCTAATTCCTTAGGACTTGTTAACGATGACTATGATCCCTGCCTTTTTCTTAATAATTCTGGGAAGTCAAAAGTAATCCTACTAATTTAGGTAGACGATATTTTTTTAGCTAGTAACGACAGTCAAAAACTAACTGAAGTAAAATCAAAACTAATGTCTGCCTTTGAAATGTCAGACTTAGGAGAACCCAAAAATTACTTAGGTATGAACATACGCAGAAACAGAGTAACAAGAGTTATGACCATAACTCAGGAAGCTTATGTAGATAAAATCCTGACGAAATTCGGTTTTAACGACGAGTTCCCACAAAACACCCCCATGATTACTCGACAGGTTGCCAAATACGAACGACAACAGACAGAATATGACGCCAGTGGCCGACAAGATAAGGAAAGACTTGATTCCCCCTATAGAGAAACAGTTGGTAGCTTGCTATACTTGGCTGGCTCCACTCGCCCTGATATTGCTTACACGGTAAACGTGCTGAGTAGACATCAGTTGAACCCAACCGAAAAGAAGTGGATCATGATTAAGCGAGTATTCAGGTATTTGAAGGGAACTAAAAATATCGGCTTAAAATACTTAGGACGACGGGAACACTTGATAGCCTACTCAGATGCTAGCTTTGCAGATTGTAAATCCTCAATCTCAACTTGCGGATTTGTGATACGACTTTTCGGTGATACAATCTCTTGGCGATCAAGTAAACAGAGCTATGTTGCTCCTTCAACTTGCGAGGCTGAATACGTGGCTATGAGGCAGGCTTGTCAGGAAATAGTTGCCATCAGTAAGTCCTTAATCCCAATAACCAACGACAGTTTTCTCCCAGCTATACTCAGATGTGACAACAAAGCTGCAACCATTTGCGCGGAGACTAGTGGTGGAAATCGACTCAGACATATGACGGGTGTACATTTAGACTATTCAAAAGAATGTGTTAAATACGAAAGGATAATTCTCAATTGGGTCCCTTCAAAGAGCCAAATGGCTGTCATAATGACTGAACCTCTATGCTTTGAAACCCATAGAAGACTATGTAATAACATTCTAAATCATAAATGTTAAATACAGTCAGGTATTTATTAACGGCTGGGTGACATTGACGGATGAGTGCGAGTTTACATACGATGGTTAACAAATTGATCATGATTAGATAACCGAAATTTAATTTGCAGGAGATGAACGTTAACACGACGGGCAGAGGATCAACTTACGACAGGTGCAAACGACTGTTTAACTCTACGACATTTGCGATTAGTATGTTTAGTATTGTAACCATTAATACTGTTAATTATAAATCATCTCGTTCTAAAGTCTAGTTAATAATATTCTTCGACATCAAACTATTGAGTTTAAAAATAGAGTCAACCTCGGGAGGGAGTATTGGAGTTTTGTATTTAGGGCCTTGCTCGCTTGACTCTCTGTCGTGGTGGAAGGTGCTGCCGCTTCGCGCACTTCGAGCTACCGAGTTACTCACTCCTTGTATGGCGTTAGCCCCGTGTGTGTCTCAGTATATGATCCATTCGACAGTTTTAAATAAAGCGTTCTCTTCTACCTAAACTGGAGTTCAAGTTATTCGAAACCTTCCGCTCTGAAATTATTCCAAGAAATAAAATGTTTCGGCACCATTTCAGACCATTAATTGTAATGTAATTACAAATTTTTGTATTCTTGGCCCGATAATATCCACAAATTTTTTTTCTTGTTTCATAAAATTTTGGGCTTGTTCCTTAACAAATCGAAAATACTTTTTCATCATACCTTTATCAAAAGATCGATTTTCAGTTTCTGTGGGGCGGAGCGAAAATGGCTAAATGCAGCCGAGTTTTCTTTTCATTCCTAGGGAGGAAAAGTGATGACGTAGCGGGATGAATAGAAATGAAACGGCTCGTGATTGATCCAAAGCAGAATCTCTCTATTGTGATGCGATCGTTCCCTCTCTCGTTCCATCTCCGTCATAAGTGCACGATCGCTGCAGCCAAGTCCAAGACCTTTACGATCGAGAGAAGCAATATCTATTTATATAGAATTCTCATATCTCTCTTTCACACGCGAACTTCTTTCCATTTCCGTCATAATCGCACGAGCGCTGCAGCCAACTTTAAGTGACTACTCTAACCTCTTGCCTACTGCCAAAATATTATTGTCGATTGTTCTCAACAAAATGAATTCCGTTCGCGAACAAAGTGATAAAGAACAACAATATTTCACGCCTTCCGAAATTGCGGAAGAAGCCAAAAAAGCGAGCAAAGAGGCGTTGCCGCAAAAATCAAAAGAACTTTATCAAGTAACGTATAAAAAGTCCCTAGAATGGGAAAAATCCAAGGGCATAAAAAATCGATCTCCGATAAAGGCATGATGAAAAATAGCCTTTCGACTATAGTTGTGCAATATACTATTTTGTGCGACCCCCCTTGAAAACGCGCCATTGCATGCACGTGAAGCAGACGTAATGTGGCCGCTTCCAGCCCAGTGACGTTCGCACATGCGCACTCCACCACCGGGCCAACATGAAACTTTACGCCCGCTACATGTAACTTTACGCCCGCTGCATAAAACTCTATGCCCGCTACACATACACTGCACCACGCAAGTGAGAATATGGAGGAAATGATCTTTATCATTTAAAAAATGTTTAAAATGTTTAAATGCTGGACCCCATTGTCTCCCTTGTGCAAAGTACGCTATTTCTTCCTTTCACTTATAATCTAAAATTGTCAAGCACACCAAAAATCCTCTATCTGCTTCACATGCTTGTTTTCAAGGAGGGTAGGACTAAAAGTATCGTGTGTATCAAGGGCCTATGGCTATTTTGCCTTCTTTACGCTCTCGATACACAATTAACTATTTTGCAACTTATTTATTTAGAATTGCTAGGCACTCATGGCTTTGTAGTGAATGGTTACTATTAATACAAAATTGCAACTCATATACAAGATCGTTCGGATCCGTATGAAGCAATATACAACGTTCAAGGTAGGATAGATATAAGAATTTCCTCATAGTTCTTTAGATCATGAGGGCTTATATAAGCTTCATCAGGTTTTTGCTTGAACAAAAGTTCCAATAAACCAGTGGTTTTCATGTAAAGTTTTTCACCAACCTTGATATATTCTACACCAAAGCTAACAGGTGTATCACCAATCTAAAGAACTATGAGGAAATTCTTATAGCTACAAATGCACATAAGAAGAATTATAGTCCTACTTCACCTATTCGCTCAAACAATACTGCAAAATATAAAAATATTATAGTGAAACTTTTTCCACATAAACGATTATCATCAACTGGAGGTTCATTAAAGAAAAAGAAACGATTAAGGAGTTTACTACCTCACATTATGATAGCAAGGAAAGACTCAGCACCAGACTACATTTGTTGGGATGATCCAAATGAGCTGGTCGACCGTCTTCGTTTGCTGTTGGCATCCCAAGCAGCAGGCAATCCAAGTCACAGTAACAAGTCACAGCCACTGCGGAATGGGCGTTTCTGACTTTAAATATGAGGTGAATATGCGGGCCAAATGTTG
>CAKNWT010275957.1:0-11942 GCA_932066315.1 Andricus coriarius | reverse complement strand
ATGGAAGTGTTAAATTATCAGTTAAATATGTTAATTTTCAAGCAAAAGAAAGGGTTTTTGAACAAAATAGTTCAATCTTCAACCAAATAGTAGCATTTTTAACCAAAAGAGACCAATTTTAAACCAAAAATATAATAGTATTCTTATAAATTAAAACGAATGAACTTTGTTTGCATCTACAATTTTATGTTGCTCATTTTCTGAGTACTTTGTTTCCTTATTATGATTAATTAGCAAAGATATTTGCTTCCTCATAGTGAAAGTCGAAATAAAACAATCCTAATAAGTCAATCAAAAATTTTCGAATCAAAGTGCCTTTTCTACTCTAACATCAACTTTGAATTATGTTAATGAAAAAAGTTTTTCAGTTCAAAACCGATTTTTCAAATGATATAAATAACCTTAACTACCGTACTCTTCAATACAATGAGTTAATACTATAGGACAATCGATTTTCCTCGAATCAACGAATCTTTTCTATTCTTGCATCAAGTTTGAATTTTGTGAATGAAAAAAGTTTTACTGCAAAAAAAGATTTTAAAAATATTATAGATTGCTAAAAAAAAGGTAATAAATATGTTGAGAAATACTTTGGTGAGATTTGAGATATTGGTGGTGAAAATATGCCCTCTAAATTTCATCAGTTTATCTGCAACAGTATTCAAGTTATCGTGTTGACAAAAAAGTGTGAAATCCACACACACGTACCCTGGAACTTGGATTAATCACCGGTTTCGGGCATAGTTTCAGTGGCCTTCAGTGGCCTTCAATGTTAAATCCAGACCGTCCAAATATAAACATTCAGTGGCGTGTGAACCATTTCCAATTGGAATGCATAATATTACCGCACATTGTCCCTTTGTCGCTACGCTGCTACTGGTTACGCATGGTTGAGCAACCACCTCTCGATCCCGAGGGGCTCAACTCTCAGCCCGAAACCACCGCGGTAACAATTCTCGGAACGCAGTAAATCCGGACTCATTCAATCCAAGTTTCAGTGTACTTCCGGACAATTGTTCAGAACATTGTATCAGACTTTTTTGAGTTGAGGAACGTTCAAATAATAGAATAAATTTTTTTCTCGAAATTGTTACCATTACAAAGCTTCTTCTATGAGAAAGCAAAAATTAGTAATGAGCGGAATATGGGAAAGATGCTTTACTTGTAAAATTAAATCACTTATTTTTATTTATTCAAGTTAATTGTTTTCAATTCAATTCATGTGTGATGTCACATACAGCGTTTAACCCTCTCCTACGTCACAAATTATGACAAAACCTGTTAACCTGTTAGTGTAAACTAGTTTTTAACAGTCCCTTTCTTTAAAAGTACGTCAGAATTATGTAGCATAAGAAATAAATAAATTTCCAAGTTTCTGAGACTACATAATAAATTGATCACACAGCATTGCAAAAATGCGAAATTCCGCTAGTTTCTTCATAGATACGAGTAAATGAAAGGTGCGAGATTGTCGCAAGAGAAGATGTTTACAAACGGGGACCAGTGGAGGCTGAAGTGGACATGTCGTCATCTCCTTAGAATCATGAGTTTGCACACGAGCTTACCACTCAGTTGCACCTCCCCACGTAAGGTGTACCTAGTGTTGTAGTAATATCTCGTAGTATCCTTGTATGTACTCTGCCGGCCTACACTAAAAAAATTGTTTTTTGAATCAAACAAAACAAATTTGTTTGATATCATACATATGATTGATATCAACAAATGTTTTGTTTAAAATAATAGAACATTTATTTAATTTTAATAAATGAAAAATATCTATCTAACTCATTCAAATAAATAATTAAACTTAACAATTAACTTAACAATTTTAGGTTATGTTGAGTTTTACAACGGAAATGGGTATTTTTAATCAAAAATTATTAGATTTCAAAGATTTAAACATTTTCAACAATTTACGTTTTTTGGTTTTGTAATCGTTTTTTACCGAAAATTGGGATTTTCAACCAAAGTCATTAGATTGCAAAGTTTCATAATTTTTTAATCATTTGAGGTTATTTCAAACAAAAATCATTAGATTTCGAAGAAGATTTACAACTCTAAACAGTTTTCCGTTATGCTAATGTTTGTCGTATAGGGAATTATTGGCATTTTTAATACAAAATTATTAGATTTCAAAGAATATTTCCAATTCTCAACAACGTTAGAGTTATATTCGTGTGTTTCACCTGAAATTTGTATTCATGAACAAAAAATAATTAGCTTAATAATTTTTATTCATAATAATAAAATGTACAAGCTTGAAGTATTTTGGAAATTGAAATTCTTATTAACAAAGCATTGAATTTCACTAGATTTCACAGAATATCTACAATATTTTATATTATATTTTAATATTCTTCGGAATTGTAATATCCCTCCAATTAATTGTTAAGTTTTGTTAATAAAAAATATATTATTAACACAAAAGTAATTAATTTGATAATTCCAATTTTTGTATAAGTGAACAACAAAATAAAAGAGCACATTTACGACAAAATAATTCCAGTGAATATTTTTGTCTTTAAAAGGTTAACAATATATTATTGATATTTTTATATTTATTCATGTCGATTAATAATTATTATATTATTAACAAACTATAATTAATTTTTCTTTAAAAATTAAAAAATGTAGATGTGCTTTTTTACGCAAGGATAGGTGGGTTAAAGTTACCCTCGAATCCGGGTGAAGAAACTCAATATGTACATATGCTATTCGTTATAAGGAATTCGGCTTGCAAAATGTCCGATATCGTCATGAGAAAAAAACACATCTGCGCAGATATGTTTTTTATCAGGATTTGAGGGCTCAGACTGTCCCAGATCCTGGAATTCGTGTAGATATGCTATACTTTTGTGCAAATATTGTTACTTCATCAGGAATTATCGAAAATCGCTGTAGACATCACAGTAAATCCCAGAGATATTTTTTATCTAAAGTTGGATAAAAACGTTGCAAACAATTAAACTATAACTATCCGACGTCAAATAATTTTTATCTGGAGACAGATAAAAATTATCCGCCAGCTGATAATTGTAGTTCTCAATAATTGCTTGCAACGTTTTTATCCAACTTCAGATAAAAAATATCCCTGAGATATACTGTGATGCAAATCCAGACCTAATTATCTCGAGAGTGAATCATAATTTTTAATAATGATTAGCATAGTTAAATTCGTCGTTTCATAACGAATCCAACGATACTCTCTAAATCTAAATCAGTGAAACTTCACTTATTGAAATAGCTGGAAACCGATCACTGACAATCAGTGAAAAGTTACTTATTCATTCAGTGAAATAAACACTTTTGACAGTTGGCAACACTGCACCATATGAATTTAGCAGTCATAATAAAATAAGATTTTTGTAAATACAATCAAATAATCATAGTAAAAACTTAAAACCCATAAATGTGATCAAATATTAAAAAAGGTGATAAGTTTCGATGTTTCTAAATGACAAAAATAACCTCACATATTATTTTACTTTGAAGATTCGACTGTCATGTACACACCCATTAAGTAAGTACTTTTTATATGAGTTAAAGTATATTTTTTACGCAATTAACTTATCATACTTACAGCCCGAAAATTCAACAATTTATTTTATTAAGAAATTATTTTTGCTACTTTTATAAAAGAATATCAATAACGCTTTACTTTAAAACTTAGAGGTTATGTCTCACATGATTTACTCAAGTGGTACTGAATTGATTAGTAAATAAGTCCGGAATCGCTGATTAGTCAGTGAAATGTCTAACTTCTTTTTCAATAAGTGAATTTTTCACTGATTCATTTTCAGAGAGTATAAAAACTAATTTTTGATAAAAATGCAGTTGTACAGTTTCTTCATCAGGACGGCAGTATTATAAAATGGCTAGGATGTGGCGATTATGCAATATGGCGTGGCCTCAACCGAAACATGAAACCAGTAGGTGGATCGTCTTTATCGTCTCTATCGACTGAATCGACAGAGTCTCAATGTATCATACTATCGCAAGAAGAAGATGCCCTGAGTGAAAAAATGAAACCTGCTTAACCTGCAGTCACACGAGGTCAATTTCAAACATTCTCACGATTTATCAATAAGTACCGTAAAGTCTGATGCCAGCCACATTCAAGAACCTTTAGCCGATATAAAATTTTTTCATTGCGAGAGGAAAGGCCTATCAGAAAAAATATTTCTCTCAAAGGGATTAACATTGTGTCGCCATCAATAATGCCAAACTTCTTTTGCAACTCTTGGGGAAATATATGCAAATCTGTAAATTATAGCCTGTTGAAAGAATGTTTGAGATGTACATGAATTAGTGTTGTTTCACTTCATCAGTAATACAACTGGCAAAGATGTTTTATTGCAGCTCTTTGATATTGCATAATGCTTACAAGGAATCATCCATAAACTACATTACCAAATTTGTACTATTGTTACCCCCCCCCCCCTAGTTAATGCTCGCAGAGATCGGAAGAGCGTTTTTTTTTTTTTTTTTTTTTTTTTTTGCCCAAACTTCTCAAAACCGGGTGCATAGGGCGATTTTTCACAAAAATAGGGGAATAATAGGAGCGGAAGTTCTTTTGAATAAAATCAATGTAAATACCGCATCTTGAATTCAATATGAAACACTTTTAATTCCTAAAATTTCAAGTCGAAATATATTTTATTTTCAACAAAATAGTTGAATTTTCAAAACGAAAAAAAGATTTTCTTACAAAATAGATGAGTTTTTAACCCGAGAAAGACGAATTTTCAACAACAAGAAAATTCATTTTTAACCAAATAGTTGCATCAACAACCAAATAATTAAATTTTAAACAAAAAAAGTTAATTTTCAACCATGCAAGATGACTTTTCTACCATAAAAATTAATTTTCAACCAAATGGTGAAAATTTTCAAACAAAAAAGATCAAAATTCAATTAAAAAATCCTTTTATTTTTAGGAACAATATTTTCAATGACTTGGATTTTCAAAGCAGGTTTGAAGAAATTTTAAATGATTGGAAACTCCCCTGATCTTATATAAATTTAGGAGAAATAAGAAAAGAGAAAACTTTCTAAACGACGTTAATGAAAGAAAGGTGAGTTTTGTTTTCTAAACGTTAAGGAGCAGTAGGTGAGGTTCGATAATGAATTGAGCAGGTAGAAATCCCCATTCTGTTTACATACCTTTTTGACGTTTCAATTGCTGGTCTGTAGGATCAGTGTTTGATACTTAACGTTCCTGTGAATTCTTTCCTCATTCTTCCATGATTTACTTGCCTCTAAAACTGAAAGAGCATAATTCATAGGCCTTTATTCAGTTAGGTGAACCTCTGGCCAATTATGTATCAGACTTTATGTTCCTGCTCACGTTCCCCATGCAGAAAACGTTACCCGTTAAAAAAACACCAGATGGTCAACGCGCACATTTAGTGCGTCTCCGGAAGGAATTATGTGACAAGAATGAAAAACTGTTGTCATTATTTAAAGGCTTAGAGTTTGGAAGCCTTGAAAAATCAACGCCCTTAGATTTTAAAATATTAGGTATAAGAACTACGTGATGAAAAGTTTCAGTGGAGTGAGAGACGCCTGACACGGAAGACCTTGGATAGAAATGAGAGCGTCACATGGTCACTCTGTGAAGCTCTTCGCCTGGGGAGAGATTGATCAGCGACCTGGGTCAGCGCGGTGTTGCGGAACGAACGCGTTATTTAAATAAACAATAATACGGGAATTCTAGAATAATCTAAAAATCTAAACTCCCCCCTCCCTTTACCGGGGAGAGGGGTTAACGCTGAATGTGACATCACACATGGAAAATATAAATTTGAGCACAAATTTACTGAAACGCGTGAACAAATAAAAATTAGTGATTTTATTTTACAATAAGTAAAGCATCCAGATACAAACTTCAGACTTTTTACCCTATGGGCTTCTTGCATGAATTTTAGATAATACATTTTTCAAATACTGCATATAAAATTCTAAAAATTTTGGTTTATCTAAAATTTGTTTCAATACCTTATTTTTAAATCACTGCTCAATTAGCTCTGTGTGACATTGAAACGTCATATCCTACAAAAGGCTGAACCAATCGGAATAATGGTCTGCAGTTGCTCCATTGATTAACGTAGTATCTATCAGACAGCTAGCGAAAATTCAATTTAGGATTTCTAATAGACAACAGAGATATTTATTTACTTGAAATTGTCGAAAAGCAGCAAGTCATAACCAAATCTCACTGAAAAAATACAATTTTGCTTAAAATATAAAACCTGAAAAAGATAGTGATGAATAATGACATTGATAATGAATCTTGCAAGTGGGAGAGAGTAAGATATTTCCAAGGACAACCTCAAATTTTGATCAATCACATGTCGGAATCATGAGAACATTTTGAACACCGTTTAGACTTTAGACCCTCCTTTGCGCTTTTAAACCATGTTTTAAATGACAAACACAAAAATACGTTATCTTTACTGTTTTTACGCTTGAAATCGCTAGCGGCCATATTGCTGTCCCCATCAGCCGGACAACCACGATAATCAGACTGAAGTACGTCTGGTGATCCGCTGAACTAATCAGATTTTCCCGCGAAAATTCCAAAAGTATTATACTTTTTAATAATTCAAAAAATATTGTAACTTATTTTAAAGAACGTTCTTTAAGCAAATACATTAATTTGTTAGTGCTCTTTTAATTTAACTCGTAAAAAAATATTTGAAAATATGCGACAACCCACTCTCCTCTTTACCCCTTTTTTAAAGAATTCATTTTTTCCCCCTGTTTTCAAAAAATTCCCCTTTTTCTCGCTTTTCCGCTTACATGCGAACTGAATCAGTAGAACCCAATTAGAAAATCCAACTATTTTTCGTTGAGAGTTCATTCTTTTTAATTAGAAAGTCCTACTATTATATCTTTAGTTCAGAATTCATCTCTTTTGTTTATCAATTGTACTACTTGGTCGAAAATTCGTTTTTTTTTGTGAAAATTAATTTTTTGAACTGCAAATTTAAAACTGTTTCATTTTTTGTTAACAATAGATCGTTTTTAGTTTAAAATTCAACTATTTGGTTCAAAATAACATTCTTTGATGATAATTCATATTTTCGGGTTAAAAGTTCTAGTTCCTAGATAACTCGCCATTTTGGTTTGAAAATTCAACAATTTGGTTGCAATTTTTTTTCTTTTTTGACTGAAAAATTTGTCCTGGTAGAAAATTAATCTTCTTGTCTGAAAATGTAACTGCTTGGCTGAAAGTTAAAACTTCCTTGTTAAAAATTAATTTTTATTTGTTAAATTTTCATGATTTTAGTTCAAAATTAAACTATTTTGCTGAAATTTGATTATTTGGTTTAAAATTTAACTGTACTGATGAACATTCTGTTTTTTTTGTAGAAAATTCGTCATCTTGAATTAAAAATTTAACTTTTTTACTTCAACTGCTTTGTTGAAAATTAGTCTCTTACACTTGAAATTTGAACTATTTGGTTGTAAATGCAATTGCTTGATCTCAAATTAATTCAATAATTGTTGAAAAATCATCTTTCTTGGTTGAAAGTTAATCTTGTTGCGTTTAAAAATCAACTGTTTTCTAGATAATTCGCTTTTGGGGTTTGAAAATTCAACAATTTGGTTAGATCATTTAATTATTTTGTTGAAAATTTAACTGCTTTGTTGAAAATTAGTCTCTGTTGCTTGAAAATTAAACTATTGAACTATTTCAACTATACAACTATTTAACTATTTCGTTGTAAATGCATCTTTTTGGTCTCAAATTAATTCATTATTTTTTGAAAAATCGCCTCAGACGTTTTTCAAATGAAATCGAAGAACAAATTTTGACTTAAAAGAGGCTTTGTGTGATGATCAGTGAAAAAGAAGGGGAGGGGTAGAAAAAATGCTAAAAATAGCGTGAAATAGTTTTCGAACGGCCTCTAATGTCAATGCTTTTTAAGTTTCAGGCTTTAAAAATTGCAAATTTTGAAGCTTTTTGCAGATTTATAATCCTAACGAATATCTTTCAATTTCGAATCCTCTTTCGTTTCCTTTCTATTTGGGAAGCCTCAAAGTTTGTAACATTTCACAAAGTTTTTAAATTCAAGTATTTCAAGTTCAGAGCCATTAACATTAAAATTTTCCAATTTGTTGGAAAATTCAAGTCTAGATTATAAATTGAAAAACTTTCTAGTTAGAAATGCAACCAAAGAAGCTGCGAGTAGCAGGGTATGTCTTGAGTGACTTCAACACAAATGGACTCTCATCTCTCTTTTTTTTCTTCTCTCATTTCTGTGATACACCAAGATCATTTTGAGACTTAAAGGAAAAAAGTCCCTATGAGGATTTTTGAATAACCTTGTTTTTTTTTCTATTTGTTTGGAGGTTCTTATGCATATTTTCATGGAAATAACTCCAAAGTGGACCTTCTTTGGCTTGAAGTCTGTGCTTTAGCATCCAAAAAACGGCTCGAAATACTAAATACCTTTGGAAACCTTGAACCTATTAAAATTATTTAAAACCGGTGCATGAAGTCACTTTCAATCAGTTATTAAGAAATGTCTTCTTTTAAGAGAGAATTGATTTTTGAGAAAATATTTTCTGCATCTCAATAATATGGCTTGTCGATTGAAAGATCCTTCAGTGACGAAACAATGCTGATTGCTCAAGCAATAATGTTTATGTGTAGACATGATCGACCTACCTAACTACCTACGAGTTTTTTTTCTCTTCATATTTTTCTTTAAATTTTTTATTAGTTGAGTATGTAGTATGTGTTTGCCAATTGTACCAAGGTATTTGTTAAGGTAGTTGTCCTCTGGTTCACAAGATGGTTTTTAAAGTTGGCTTAACTTGACGCCTTTTCGGCTTTCTCTTGGATTCTGGTACAAGCAATTGGTAGAAGGTACGAGCTGAAGGCATCGGCACTCAAAGAAGAATCTCACGTGGATGTCGCGACGCTAATGGCGATTTCGATCCACTTGCAAACTCGCCGTTATTTGCGTTTTTCGCCCGCAGCTTTTCGGCATGATATTAACACTGTAATGATGGGAGCAGGTCTTATGTGAGCCAATTTCTCTTCAAAGGAACTCAACTTTGAAATATTTGACCCAGTTTTTTTATTAACACTAGCCAACCAGAACAAACACGTGGGCTTATGAGTTCTAATACTTTGAAATATGGCGATATATCATAATGGCTACTATATTTTCACTGGCCACAAAACATATAAAAACTTATGCTTATGCTTAAAATACTTATGCTTTAGTACCGTCAAACGGGGCGATTTCGGACACGGGGGGGTAAATTCGGACATTATTAAATTGATATTTTAAATTACTAAAGGTGGGTGGTTTTAATCAAATCTAGAACCAGTTAAGGCTTGAACTGAGTACAGATTCTCGAACCAGTTTTGAGTAATTTATCCTGTCAATTTAGGGAATTTAGGGGAGTCCGAATTTACCCCACATGTTTGAAATTACCCCGCTTGACTGTATTAAATGAGGGTTTGATCACTAGGGTTGTCCAAAAATTCATTGCCATTTTTTTACGTTTCGTGCATATCTCCCGGGTTCGAATTTAGTATTATTTTTAATAACGAAGTGTCTCGTCGTCCCTAAATTCGGGATGAGTATTTACATTTTTTTCATACGCTTGGCTACTCGTCCCGAATTTTCGAATATTCAACATTTTGTCCACTTTTCACTTAGAGCTAGGTAATCAGTAATGCAATTTAATAAACCTAATTGTTCAAACAAATTATTATTTGTTATAACTATCTTCTCGCTAGAGTAATGCTAGATAGTTGCAGGGTTTTCTGAAATATTCAACGTGTCCAATTTTAACTTACAGCGAGATAATAATTAATTTAATTTAGCAACTATGATTGTTCAAACTATTTATTATTGTTTATAACTATCTTCTCTACAGTTCCTATAAAATCGTGTCATATCTTTCAAAATTCTAGAAAATTCTTTATCCTAAAATATTTCAATCCTTTGAAATCCCTTCAAATTAATTAAATTACTACAAAATTCCTTGGCATATTTTAAAACCTCAAATATTTCAAATTAAAAGCTCTTGGCAATTCCTTAGAAGTTTTAAAAATACCTTAAAATCTTATAAATCCCTTCAAATGATTGAAATGGATTAAAAATTTCTCGGAATCTGTAAAAACAGTCTGAGATAGGGTAATTACTAGAAATTGGTATATATTAACCCATGAGTTAATTTATTGAAAAGAAAGTGACATTATTAGAAGATACATTATGGGCTGCACATAGGGTATACCATATGGACCAAATCTTGAAAATAGGGTACTTTAGGGACCCTAAATGAATATGGGATACAATAGGGGATATAGGGACTGTTCTGTGAGGCCTGTAATCTTGGTATGATCCTTAGGCACCTTCAATTGAAGAATGTTATAATTTTCCCAAATTTCATGAATTGCTATATTTGTACAACTTCTTTTGGTACTTGAAGACAAATTTATTCTTTCTTGAAGCTAGTTTACAAAATATGTATGACTTCAGTGACAAATTGTATGCAGAAGTTTGCTTATGGAATTTAGTTGAATTGACTAATCGAGAATGCGATGACTTTCTAATTTCTATCTATGAATCGTTAAGTATCCATCGTCGTCATTTCCTTTCAAGTAAGGAGATCTGAGCTATTAGGACTCCCAACGCGTCCTTGAAGCGAACGTTTGATTTGAGACGAAACCGTGTCATTGAATCTTCGCGTCATCATCAAATCATTATTTATATGGTCATGTCATTTCATTTTTCTTTATTTTATGCGGATTACTACGCGTCTTGAATAAGTGATTAACTCAGAAAAATGCATATTACGTACTGAATTGTAGAATTTTTATTTCAAAGAATATGTCAAGGATTTTTTCAATGATTTAAAATTCACAAGTACACTCAACTCCTGATATAAGAACGGTTTCGGGCACAGCTTGCATTGGCCTTGATCTTGAATTGGGAAAATACAAACATAAACAGGCAGGGCCGCGTGAATCATTTCTGTTTGATTTGGACGCATGACGCAATCTGATGCGACTAACGCGCTGAGAGTGCGGCTCTCGAGCTGTTTGTCACGCTTGACTGAGCACCGCCTCTCTTTCGGCCCCGCGGTTCCTCTCATCAAAAAACTGCGGAGACCATCAGTTCTAGGAATATCGTAAGCGGGGGGTCTTTTATCGGGAGTTAAGACTATATTTAAAATTCTGGCAACATAACATATGTATAGGAAACTACGTCAGAAATTGAGATGTAGAAATGGCCCCATTTGTCCCCATTTCAAATTAGGAAGTGGTCAAAATCTCACTAGAACAACTGGACTAGTAAGTTCTAGTCAGGACCCTTTTTGGCAGTGTTCAGATTTTTTATTCTTTGTGACTAGAAAAACTATGTGCGTCTAGTTAAGGCAATAAACTTGTATTTTAGCCACTTGTTTTTAATAAAAGTAACATCAACAGAATATGTATTACATACATACATACATACATACATCATACATACATACATACATACATACATACTATATAAAGTGTGTAAATATAACCATACCCATTACACGTTCCTTCAGAAGAATCTAGTTGGTCTTTACTCAATTGGTGACGTCACAGCGAAGTAATGTGGCATTTAGTCCTCTAGAGAACTAAGTAATGGCATGCGCATCCCCAATCTACCAGTTCATCCCAATCTATCCATGATTTGCCACGCTCGCGTAGCAAACTTCATGCTCGTTGGTAACCGACGCTGTATCCCGCTTGTTGTACAATCTACTATTTTGACACCTTAGAATAGCGTTATTGAGTGCAGTTCCACCGACCAAGTTTCGGCGGCGTGGCGTCGCTTATATGTGTGTGCCGCGGCGTATCCAGTGGTATCGATGTGGAGGGGATACATAGGCTGGAAAGAGAGGGCGAAGACTAATCTCAGCCACCTCGCTTACTCCTG
>CAKNWT010275950.1:0-12337 GCA_932066315.1 Andricus coriarius | reverse complement strand
TTTTAAGTGAATAGTTAATATCACACAGAAGTAAACTTTATATCATCTATTTGATAAAAATTTACAATCCTTTGCGTTATTTTATAATATACTGATATGAAAATAATACAACCCGTACATCAATTATTACATATCAGAATTTTCACTTTTGGGATTGAAATTTTACATAACTCTTTTGTATTATTTATAGTTCTGTTTTGTAATATGTCCTAAAATAATTGTAAACTTTATCTAAATGCAGTATTGTCCTCCATTAACCTAACGAATTAGGTAAATTTTAATGAACACATTTTCTCCGTGTGGACGAGTAACCTCGAATAAAGAAAAATTCAAAAAGCTTCCGTAGAAACCGAGAAAAAAAATTATGAAAATGGCGCATTTTGGTTATTTTTCGACCTTAAATCGCTCGTAGCTCGAAAACGAAGCGTTTTTCGAAAAAATGACAAGAGTTAAAAACTACTTAATTTTGCAAGTTTTTTGTTAATGACAAATTATTGACGATTGGTATGAAAAAATATCAACTAAGGTTTTTTGTTCGCAACAACATAATACATCTATCAGAAAAGATTTGATACTGGCGAAACTATCTGGTCGGTCAAATCATTTTTTTATAAGTCTTTTTAGGGGTGCACCACTCACCTATAAAGACTTGGAAAGCTGTGCGTGGTGACTCTAATTAATTTTAAATTTTTTTGGCGGATTCAGTTGATGTAAGGCGAGACTTGGGGGTAAATATATTAACTAGAGTATTGGAAAGTTGTCTGGGGTGAGCATTTTTAATTTGAAATTTTTGTCGTGGTTTGAGTTGTAGGCAGCTGACTCGTGGTTTGGTAAATATGATAGGGGTAGTTCTTAAGGTTTGTTGATTACTGGAGAGGCGAGGATATGAAAAAGAGATTTGGGAAAGTATTTGTGGTAATTACTCCTAATTGAAATGTTTATGGATTTTTTAGTTGAAGGTAACCGAGCAGGGTTTGGTTAAATGCGTCAGGGTTTTTTTTTCGCTTTTTAATTATTAATGTGGGGTTGTGAGTATAGTTTAGAGTTTTGCGCAGGTGACTAGTATGATTTTTTGTCAATTTCCAATTTTTCGTCAGTGTTCTGTGAACCTCACAAAAATATTGACTTTTGGTTTATATTTTTACATTCTCATAAGAGAATTTGTGTAAAATTTGACCCCCCTTTTTTTGGTCAAATGTTCACGTTTTGAGACGCGATAACTTCCGAAAAAATTGAAATATTGGATTGACCTTTGGTATACTCTTTTACTGTCCTAAAATACAGGGCAATTTCGTTAGCCAGCCATTCGGGATACAAATTCAAAAAGTTAGAGCATTTTCAAATTGTTTTAGACTACTTTTTTCATAATTTGAAAATTGCATGTACGGTTGTTTATAGTATTCAAAAAGACGAACAATTTACCCTGGTGACTTCTTCGATAAAAATAAATGACCGGAGTTACAGAATTTACAAAATTCAAAAAAATAAACGAAAATTAAAATTTAAAGCCAAACAACGCACGATATGAAAAAAGTCAATGGAAGAAAAACCTTTCTTTTTTAACACCCTAGACGATTGTCATAACGACTTTTTGAATTTTGTTGAATAATGGAAAATTCAAACGACACAAGCTACGAAAAAAATTAGACAAAAGTTGTTCATCCAAAAAAGAGCCTAAAATCTGTTATTAATTATTTTTTGATAGGATGCTTTGTTTTGGTTTTATTCGTAAAAAACAACACTGAAAAATATAAAAAATTTAACTTTTGGACAAACGACACAAACTATGAGAAAAATGAAGTGAAAAAAGTTGCTTATTCAAAAAAGAGCTACAAATTTGCCATGAATAATTTTTTGATAGGACGCGTGGTTTTTGTTTCAATCGTAAAAAATAACATTGAAGATAAAAAAAATTTATTTTTTGGAAAACGACACAAGGTACGAACAAAATTAATGCACAAAAGTTTTTCACCTAAAAGGAATCTGAAAATTTGTTATTAATAATTTTTATATAGAAAAAGTAGATTTTCTTTTAATCGTAAAAATCAAGATTAAAAATAAAAAAATTAAACTCTTGGAAAAAGGGCACATGAGACGAAAAAAATGAAAAGACACAAGTTGTTCCACCAATAAAAATCTACCAATTTTTTATAAACTCTTGTTTTCAAAATACAAAAATTAACTTTTTGGAAAAAGGACACAAGCTATACAATAAAATTTTATTTAACAAAATTGGTCGCCTAAATTATATCTACAAATTTGCTTAAGACCACTTTACGCTAGGATGCGTATTTTTAGTTTAAATCGTAAAAAAATAACATTGAAAATAAACAAATTAAGTTTATGGAAAAACGACACAAAATGCAATAAAATGTTTAATAACAAAATTGTTTTTTACAATAACAAAATTGCATAACTTTTTTCAATTATAAAAACAAGACAATGCAAATGCGTATGTTTCAATACCAATGCATATTATGAATTGTAATAGTATAAATTTATTGAAATGATAAATTTTTTCAGGGTAGTTGAGAATAACATTTAATGCAAAATATGAAAAAATATTAAAGTAATCATGATAAACAAAATTTATACTTTATATTGCAATATCTGAATAAGCAATCACAGGCAAAAAAGGGGAGCCCAAGCATAGCTTGAAATTCGGATATGCTTACATTGAGGCTCGGTGCGTAAGTTATTTTAAGGTTAATTTTTGAGAGACAGGGGTTGTTTTTTGAAAATAATTTTCGCAGTTTTGGAGAGTCCAAAGAAGCCCAAAATTCTGAAGCTGTCGATTTTTAAATTTTTTAAAATTTTTTGTAATCGGGGTGCTGTCTGTCAGCACCTTCACCCGAAATGTCCGTTTTTTTAGGAAAATAAGAGAGCCCGAAAATCGGGATGAGTGCTCAAGAATAGCCCAAAAAGCCCAAAATTCTGATATGCTTACATTTAGTTTAAGTGCATATTTATTTTTAATGGTAGTTTTTGGGTGATAAGGGCTGCTTTTTGTGAATTAATTTTTGCATTTTTGTAGAGCCCAAAAAAAGCCCAAAATTCAATACAATACATACAATTATATAAACAATTGCAAAACATTTTTAAAAATATATTATTTTTGACATTCATCAGTTATATAATTTATATCGAAAAATAGTAACTTTTCACGATTTTCTGGAATAAAATGGTTAAATCAAATAATATCTGCTTAGTCAATTAAAAATTAGTTACAAAATACTTTTAACAAAAATGCAAGAAAATACTGCTTCTAGCATGTATTTGGCATAAAACTGCTCTTTTGCATTTCTTTGTGAATTTTCTGGACATAATACAAGGGGGTGAAAAGTTATTGTGTGTAATCATTCCTTGAACATTACTTAAGAAGTGTCTAAACTTCAATTTACAAAATTCGGGGGAGGGGGCGATCACCAAAAATTGAAAGTCGATTTTTTGGACCATCCTAGAGGCCACTCAGAACTAGAAAAAAAGTTCCGGTTATTTCAAATACATTTAAAATTGTATGATACCAAAATTGAACAATTTTATTGTCATTGTTTCACAAAACTTGGCTGTTCCAACAGAAAAGAATATTGGTTCAGTCTCTCTTATACAACAAAATCTCATATTAATTTAAAAAGCCCGCGGAATACCTTTTTCTGGAAAACGAAAAAATAAAAAATATTTTAATTATTTTTGCAGATTTTAAATGTTCTGAACAGTGGATGACATCATTTTTAAAAAAGTACGGTTTCTCCACAACATTGACAAATTGTACTGGTCCATGCTTTAAAGACTATCGCCTCTGGGTTGACTTGATGAGGACTGTGCTCACGCAATATAAATACAGAGATCTATTCCATGTAGATGAGTTAACAATGTACTCGGGCATTATGCCTTTGAAATTGAACTCAACTTCCTTCGAAAACCCTGAGCATTCTCAGATCATCAATGCGATGAACCTAATTTCCATCCTCTTTTGCTGCAATGCGTCTGGAAATGACAAGCTTCCACCTCTGATATCTGGTCCCTATAAATCCAACATATTCAGAGACGACTGCAGATACTGCTACAGTGAAAATTCCTTGATTAATGACAAAGTTTTCGAGGACTGGATTTTATCTTTGAACGATATATTGTCTCAGCAAAATAGGAAAATTCTTCTTTTGCTTCACAGACAGAGGATCCAAGCATTGGGAAATACCCAGTTGAGTAATATTAATTTGATTTTTTTCCCAGCAGACTTTCCAGCTCACTTGAGACCTCTTAGAAGAGATGTTTTTCATTCTGCAAAAATGAAGTATAGAGTGATATATGCTGAAAATATTTTAAAGTCTGAATCGAAATGGGGGCTGGAAGAAGTGATCGATGCAGTTTTAGAATCCTGGAATGAAGTTCCTCGGGAAGTGATTGTTTCGAGTTTTCAGAGGACTACTTTTAGGTCGGATGATAGTCTCTTGGAGATCAGTTGTCCTAACTGGGAAAAATTGAGCACTGGAATCAGCTTCAAGAGATTCGTCACGTTCGATGATTATCTTTCTGATGTGTCTTCTTCAATACCAAATGAGACAAAGCAGCTTATGATTAGGAAACATAATTACAATCTCAGAACAAATTTCCAAGAAGTACTTCAAATTGAAGACTCAGATGATATATGGAAATTGAAGGATAAATTGAAAGATTTGGTTACATTGGCTCCTGGAGCAGATATGGAAAGTAAGAGTGCAGAGAACTTGAATTTAAATCAGGAAAAGGATTTGCACCAGGAAGAGAATTTGCCGATTGTTTTAGATCAGGATAAAGACATTGAAGACAATGTTTCTTTTGAAGAGATCATTTCAAATGATTTAGAGAGTAATACACTTACAGATAAAGCTTCTTTTGATTTTGGTTCTGGACCTACGGGTTCAGTCATTCAGAAGAATAGGTATTTTACTGATACTCTTGTTTTGAGAGCAGGAAAAAATCCTGATTTAGAAAAAGAATCTCCATGCAGTAATGATGATGTACTTAGCCCGATAGACAGAATTAAAGGTATCGAATTCAATAATTCTCAAATTTTGAAATAATATTTATTATTATGATGAAAGGAAGTTATTTTTACTGAAGCAATATTTTCAGCCTTGGTTTAGATTTAAATTGTCTTTTTCAATTCCAACACAAGCATTGGAAATAATTTTCTTAATATACAATCATTTAATTTAAGTGTAACCTTGATTCTATGAGTATATAAAATTATTGATACTAGGGAAATTCGCAGAGTTCTGCTTGGCTTCATTAACATTATCTTATCCTGTAACAGAGAGAATCGATATCAACCAGACACCAGAAGGCGGGGTCGAAAAGCAAATTGACGAGGAACGACTGGATTCATCATCAATGGAACAAATAGGGCAATTGGTGAAACTTAATGTCGATTGCAATCGATCTACAACATCACTAGGAAAGCGAAATAATTCGACTCCTGAGGATGATAAAGACCAGACGCCAGGGAAAATTCAAAGGACAGATAATAATTGGTCAGAGCAGTATCGAACCAAATATGTTTTTGGTTCTAATACGCAAAATATGCCAGGACCATCATCGCAAAATGTCGATGATGAAAGTATCATGGATTCGCAAAAAAGGCCAGAAAATAATAAACCAAAAGGATCTAAGTACATTTTTACAAAATCTGGAACTACCAGAGACCCTCCTCGTTCTTCCAAAGAATAAGAAACAAGTATTATTTGATGTACGGATTTTGTTTTGTTCACCAATAAAATCAGTGAGTTTTATGTTATCGGGTATTTTCACTTTTTTTAATTAGTTACTTAAACTTTTATAGCCGGGAAGGAGTATTCAATGCTCATTTTGATAGCTTTTGATTTTGAAGGCTTTTCCATTAAAAATGTTTGTTAGTTTCAGTTTTAATAGTTTCAGCTGATTGGTTTTTATTTTCTCAACTGCGAATAAATAAAATGAACACTTTCGAATTCAAAGCTTTTGACTTTTTTCGAGTTTCGTGCTTTGCAATTTCATCCTAGAGGGTAGCAAATCTGTTTCAGAAAACCCGATCCCAACCAACGTTACTTTTAATTAAATATGAGGTCAAATAGTACTGACAGGATGTGATCATATTTCTCTATAGAGTTAAAGGTGAGGCAAACACATTCGAAATTTGTACGGGAAAGTCCTTTTGTAAACTTTTTTCTTCTTCATATGTAATTCGCATATTTAATTTATTCAGAGTTCATTACTAGTATCATATGTGCGCTACAAAATTGCTATGAAACGAATTTGTAAATGCACAAGTCCAAGCTTTTAAAATTCAAATTATTCTAATTTGGATGGTATTGTCCTTAGAATTTTCAATTTGTCTTAATTTATCATTGCTGAAATTCTAATTTTTTAAATTTTAAAACATTTCAGTGCTTTTTTGGAATTATTCAATTTTACAGGCTTTTATAATTTGAATTTGAATGCTTTCAACTTTAAATTGTTTAAAGCTCAACTTTTCAATGCTGGAATTCATTAATTTCACAGGCCCATAAAAAAGTGCCATGCGCGAGAGATCAGAGTAAGGTATCTATGTATTTACTGGCGCTGAATACGAACCTAACCTCAGTTTTCCCTCAGAACGTCAGGGTTTTTCCCTAGACGCAGACAATTCCCCGGAGAATCATTTTTTCTGGTTATAAATTACCCTTGGTATAAAATCATTTGGAAACAGGTCAGAGCATAATATCTTTATGTATATAGTTTGGTACGCTTAATACGAATCTGACATTAGTTTTCTCCCAGCACGTCAGGGTTTCCCCCTAGAGACAAAAAATCAGCTTTTTCGGGTATGAAATAATCCTTGCTATTGAATTCGTCTGGAAAGAAGTCAAGTACGGTTTCGGGCATGGCCTGCAGTGGCCGCAACTAACGCAACTAACGCGCTGAGGGTGTTGCCCGCTTTGTCGCTACACTACTCTTGGTCAAGCGTGACAAAATGCCAAGGACTGAAATTCTAGGAAGGCCGTAAACCCAGGTTACTTAAATCCAGAGTTAAGTGTAGTCTGCTTTAACCCTTGAAGCGTCCCCGGGATATGAGAAGACCCCAATTTTTTGTTTGCGCGATTACTATCAAAAAGTAATAAAATGACATGAAAAAATAAAGAGGTAATCATTAAAAAACGTTCCTCCCACTTTTCATGAAAAAAAAAACGATTCAAGTTTCCAAATAAATACCTTCTTTCAAAGCTGCACTATGACAATTTTTTTTCTTGAAGAGCTATATTTCGAGAATTACAGGTTAAATTGTTAGGTTAAAATATCAAAAATTGACTGAGTTATGATTTTTTTCGTGAAAAAAGTCATTTTTCACGTTTTCGTAAGATTTTTATTTTTCTGACACGCAGCACAAATTTTTTCGTCGATAAAAACTTATCTACACACTAAAAGGATAGTTGAAGAGTATTCAATAATTTTTTGGAATTGAAATAACGGCTACTCTCTTTACAATATGACATTTTCAGACAAGGGGGTCGCCCACGACCCCACATGGCGCTTTGTGTTAATATTACATAGCATGGCGCTTTAAGGGTTAAACTCTTAATACTGAAGTTATTGAGGTTCGCAGACCTGAAAATAAATTTTTCAAAAATTTTGTGGGTTTCAAAAATATGAAAAATGATTCTTATTTACAGATTATCTAATCTTGAAGGCTTTTAGTTTAAAATTCAAAATTGTATTTAAACACTTTCTTATTCGAACTGCTTCAAGCAGAAAATTGACCAAATTTGATTTTCTACAATTTTGAACGGCTTAAATTTGAAATCATACAATGTTTGATGTTTTGTACCATTTTAAAAGATTTAAATACTTCCATAAGTTGAAAATTGGGGTTTGCGAGTTTTCAGAGCTAATTATTATTTTTTTCGGTTTTTTTAAGATAAACTTTTTTTTATGCATAAATTATTACTTAGTTCTGCTAAAGAGATGTCTAAAAAAAAGGGTTTAAACAATTTATTATTGTTTGTATCATCTTAGAACAGAAGTAGATAGTCGTGGTTTTGTCTAATATTTTCAACTTTTTAGCCAGAGTGAGGAAACAATTAATTTATGTTAACAAAACTAATTTTTCAAACCATTTATTATTATTTATAACTATTTTTAATATTTTCTTTGAATAATTCTAGAAACTTTGTTTTAGATTTTACTCAAAGTGAGATGTAACTAAAATGTAACAAAACATAATTTTTTTAACAAATCAGTATTTTTTAGAACTATTTTCTCTTAGCGTAATGCTAGAATAAGTTGCGAGTTTTTCTGAAATTAAACTTTCTACTTTTCTTTGACTTCTCAGTTATGAACAAATAATCAATAACCATCAAAGAGCGGGCAGATTTGTTAATTTTAAACGCTTTTAAATTAAAAATTATTTTTCCGTTTTAAATGCTTCACTTCACGATTCAGTTTTGAATCTTTATATTAAAGCGTTTTTATTTTCATGGACTTAATTCTTGCGATTCGAATTACAATATTGTGACAACATAATTTGCTCAAACATCTTCAAATTTACCATTTTTATCTAAGATTTTAATTTTTAGTTTTCATTTTAACATCATTAAATTTAATTGGTCCGAATTAAGATTTGTCTAGTAAAATTGGATTATTCTGAGTATTAAATTTCCCCTCGATGGACAGTTTAAATCAATTTCCTAATATTTCATTACTTAATTGAATATTAGGTCGGTAATATTAAGGGGTGCGTCGACCGGGATTGCGTTGAAGTTGACGACTTGACGTCGCGACGCCGGACAGTCGCCGTGCATTTATCGCCGAATCAAATTAATAAAGGAAATAACCTACGCACGTGATATTTTCTAAAACGACAATCGTACGTGCTTTACTGTAAAAATGCCCCGGAAAGTATGCTTCATAAGTTCATTTGCTTTTACAGAATAATCTCATTCTCAGAATTGCTGTCTTCCTGTCTTCAACTTTTTTTCATATGACGTCGAAAAGGGGGTTGGCATTTTTCAGATCTCTCGGCAACATTCCAACAAGAACGCTATTAGAAACCACAATTGAGAATACAGAATCGAAAGGACAATGAACTCTGTTCTTGACTTACTTTTTCTTCCATTTGATCTTTTTTATCGATAATTCTAGCCTCAGGGCATTTTAGAAGTTAAATCCTTGATTTATTTCAATTTTAAATGAACAATATGGCATCAAAATCTTCCAAGGATGATATTTCGATCAGGGGTAAAACTTTTCTTAAAAGTGGCACCAACCTCCGTAAAAAGTTTGTTTTCCAGTGTTCCATTTTTATGATCGATCAGAATGCAGTGCGTGATTCATGTGCATAAAAAAATAAAATAAGCATTAATGCCGTTAAGCAGCTGTTTGCTCGTAGAAAAATTAATCGAGAAGAATATTTTGATGTCAAATTGAATTATTTTTGTGTATACTCTTTAAGCATCGTAGAAAACGTTTTCTCAGTACAGTTTTTTATTTAGTATGTTTCTCTTGTTCAATAATTCATCCCTTCTGACATAGAGTAATACTCGAGCGTTCCTGTACATGCGAAAGGCTGACACGCGAATATACGGCTCTTTATTATTTTTTCGTTTATTTGCCCTTTACTGCAGCTACACTAAGGACCTGACCTACCAATGGATATTGTCATTTGAAGACATGCCCGTTTTCTGGAAAGGAAGGAGAACATTTATCTGTGAGTTCTTCCAGCATTATTTTGCTTTCATCCAAAAAATTAGCAACAAAACTATTTTATTGTTTTCAATCCATTTTTTTACCCATTTTTAAAAGTCGTAATTACTGTTGAGCATGGAAATGAAAACAGCAGCTCGAGTTTTAGAAACAAGTTTTTAAAATACAAGTTTAATTTGCATTTTTTGCAAAAAGACGGACGGAGCTTTATTCCAATTCAAATTTAATTATATTTTCGCAGAACTTGTATTTTTCAGCGTGACCATCATGCACCTGGGGATCGTTACCAACCTCCCTTGTAATTTATTCGCAAAACTTATTTTACTTTTTCATCCTTTTTGCTGTTCATGGCCTTGCGACAATAAGCAAGCCAAGTCAGAGAATGGTGAGATTTTAATTCTCGCTTGGTTTATTTAACTTTTCTTATAATCGACCCTCATCTTTAGTCAATCGAGAATTCTTATAATAATTCTAAATTTAATTGTTTTTTCAAGTTTCCTTTCAGCCTGTGCGATTATGGAACTTGAACATAGAGTTTTTGTAATGAGAATTTTTCATTTGAACCGCATTCGTTTCTGGACTAAAAATCGAAATAGGGATAAGTTTCGAGGTCCAGAATCAGCACTTTTTGAAGCCATCTCTCCAATGTTTTACATACTCAGGATTATTGGTTTAGCACCTTATCGATTTTCCAAAGATCGTCTGGTATCTTCTAACGCCCACCTATTCTTCAGCTTCTCTGCGCTTTTTATTAATACTTATGTCACTGTAACAACATTCCGTCGATTCTTAGATGATAATGAAAAAAGACCAATTTTGACAACAACTGAAAGATCAAAAGTAAGTTGTACAATACAAAAATTGGAAAACCTTGTTTAAAAATTTATTTGTGTTCAGGTCATATTTAATTACATTACCATGATGATTGACGTATCAATAGCGATGTGGACCAGAAATGAATTCGTAAAAATTTGGAACATCATCCAAGACTTCGACTGTGAAACTAACAGATTGGGTTTCCCTCAAACGGATAATAAGACAAAATTTTGGCTCTGGGTGATCTTAATTATTAATATTCTAAATTGGTTGTGGATAAATCAAACAGGAATGTATGCTTTTTCAGAAAGCCTAGTCCAGAATTTTAGTTATATGTTTGTATATATTGGAACTTGTTATTCCGTTTTTAAATTCTCTGGAATGGCAATAGTCATCGGTCAGAGATTTGAACATCTGAATAGGATTGCTAGGAAATGCAGTCCTAACGAAAAAATCTGCACAATGAAGTCGAAAGTTGATCCAAAGGTAATCAAACATTTTTTTATTTAATTGCAAATACTGATAATCCTTTTTTTTTCAAGATGATCGAAAAACTTCGAGATGATCTTATGTTGGCCAGTGAAAAACTGAACTCATTGTATTATTGGTCATTGCTGCTTTGGCTTTTTAACTTAAGTATTCATGCAGTTAGTGGAATGTATTTTTTTATTGACTGGTTGATAAAAGATATTGGAAGTACGGACCGATCCCTTTATTATTGTTTAGTTGGGTGGCTTTTTGTTCATCTTATGCAATTAGTGCTTTTGCACTCATCTTGTGATTTTGCTTCCACAGAGGTACACTAAAAATTGAAATTGATTGATTAAAAAATGATGCATTTAAATAAAAATATTTTGGTTTGAATGTAAGATTCATTTAATTTTGTAACCATGTCATATTTATTTTTAGGCGAACCAAATGGGATATATTATGTTAAACTGGAGACGGTGGCAATTTCATCACGATCTTCAAAAAGTAAGTTCTGTATAAAACTGTTATATTAATTTTTTAATTATGCACTTGTATAAATTCATATAGATATATATTAGTCAATCATATATTGTAAATTTGGATTTGAATATTTAATCACAGGAATACGAATCGACTGTTCATCTCATGAATCATAAATTGAACTTCTCAGCTGCTGGATGTTGCTATGTGAATTTGCCACTCCTTCGATCCGTAAACGAAAATTTTAATTTTATTTGATGCAAATTTTAAAAATTTGCTCTATTCATAACATCTTTTTTCAGATTGCTGGGCTGCTCACGACCTACTTAGTCATTCTGCTTCAACTTCCTAATCAATAATTTTATAATTCACATTTTATTGAATGGAATAAGTTTATTTACTCACAAATAAATAATTAATTAAATTTATAGATAGGACCAGAGAAATTTCTGATTATAAAAATAATCTTTCACAGTTTTACCTTTTTATTCTATTCAATGAGACTTTAGAGGCAGCAATTAATTTGAATTGATTGTGTAGTGAGCTGCCACTCGAGTTGCCATTGCTTTTATTTACTTTCTCTGTTCTATTTTTTCATCGATCATAAAGTAGAGGATGATTCATGAAGATTGAGTGAATGTGAAGATCGTTTGATTGACTGATGTTGCTTTTTATGCTACATTTATTTTAAAAATTGGATCGAGAATGTTACTAGTGAAGTATTCGTTCTGTGCATTCTTCAAACGTCATAGAAAATACTTTCTCAGCACAATTGTTATTAATTTTTTTTCTTGATCAATAATAAATTCATCCCATCTGACAAAGAATAATAATGACGCGTTCCTGTAGATATGAAAGACATGCAAGTCTTTTA
>CAKNWT010275939.1:0-11968 GCA_932066315.1 Andricus coriarius | reverse complement strand
GAGGGCCACTAATTAAAAGAGGCCAAGCTGGGCAATTTCCACACGGGTGGGTCTTGCGGCACCCTTAAATATCATTTTTTTCAAAACAAAAAATAGATTTACTTTTATGTGGATTCAAACAAATTTCTGGGGTGTCCCCATAAAAATCCGAAAAACAAATTTGTTGACCACCCTAATACTCAACCATTCTTCTAAATCATATTATCGATGTTTGGATGTCGAACAGATAAGTGTGTTATATAATTTGATGTTAATTTTTTTTGCCTACTGGTCTAAAATCAATATTTTTTTAATACTGATTTTTTCAGTTGTAAACAAATTTCTCTCAAGCTCCGCTGGGATCTGAACCCAAGGCTTTCAGATTGCCGGTCTGATGCTCTTACCCACTAAAGTACGGAGAGACGAGATTAATTATTTCTTCACAACACAATTCCTTATACCTGCAAGATTAATTTTTCGAACAAGATAATTCCATATTATCGATGTTTTGGATGTCGACCAGATAAGTTTATTAAATAATTTAATGTTAATTTTGTTTATATACTTGTCTAAAATCAATATTTTTTGAATATTGATTATTAAAGTTGCGGAAGAATTGCTCTCAAGCTCCGCTGGGATTCGAACCCAGGTCTTTCGGATTTCCGGTCTGATGCTCTTATCCACTAAGCTACCGAGAGACGAGAATCATTTATTCACAACCCAATTCCTTATACCAGCAAGATTAATTTTTCGAACAAGATAATTCCATATTATTGATGTTTTGTATGTCGACCGGATAAGTTTATTCAATAATATAATGTTAATTTTGTTTTTCTACAGGTCTAAAAACGCCTGGTTAAACGCGTGACCTAATTTAGGCTATTACAAGAAACAAAATATTAAGAATAAGGATCTTATGTCATATATTTAAAAAGTATAATCTTCAAGCACAAAAGACTATCACTGTAAAAAATTTCGGGAATTTTCCCCACTTTTTAGTGGGGAAAAATCTACATTTTCGTTGGGGAAAATCATTTTCCCCAAGATTTGTGGAAATTTCCCTAAAAGTTCTGATAATTCATTAAAAAATTGTGGAATATTCCCTAAAATTTAGGAAATTAGAAAATACCTACAATTTTTGGGGAAATTTCCCGAAACTGATGGTAATTTATACCAAAATTTGGAAATATTCCCTACAATTTGGGGAATTGAATGATTTCCGCCCTGAGCTGGTAGTTCATGAGAACTTCGCCAGGGCGCGCCACGTGTCTCCTCTCTCGAAACAGAAATGACGCGTCGCGTGTTTAAGAAAGCAGTCGACGCAAAGCAAAGTACACTTACCTGGCGCATAGGCAACCGTGATCAACAACATGATGATCCACAAGGCGGTTCCTTTATTGCTTTTTTGATTAGTATCGCCCAAATTTTGGCGAATTTCGCCCACATAAATTTCGGGAAATTCCCGAAATTTCAAATCACTGCAGAATTACATAAGGATATTTCCCATCAAATTTTGGGGAAAATTCACCACTTTTTGGGTAATGTTTCAGAAAAGTTTAGGGAGATTTCTCTATATAATGAGTGTTAATATTCAAAAAGTTTTAAGCAATATTCCATAAATTTTGGGGAATTTTCCCTACATAAATGCCGGGAAAATTTCCGAAATTTTAGGTATTACTTCACAATAGCATAGGGAATTTTCCCCATCGAATCATGGGGAAAATTCACCACTTATTGGTTAATATTCCACACGAATGTTTGGGGAATTTTCCCTACTAAACTTTGGGGAAAATTCCACAAAGTGTGTGGAAATTAGCGTCAACACGATTTTGGGGAAAATTCCCCAAGAAATTTTTTACAGTGTATTTTTTTCTACAAAACAGTTTAACGTTCAACCCGGGAATATCTATTTTCAACAAAAATTTCATTTTCAATAAAAAAATGCATTTTTAACCAATCGGTTGAATGTTTAACGAAATAGTTGAACTACTAGTTGAAAAAATTAATTTTTAACAACAACAAACAATGATTTTTCAACTTAAAATATGAATCTCCAAGAAAAAAAATTAACTTTTAAGAAAGCAGTTCGAATTTCAACCAAGTAGTGGAACTTTCAACATAAAAAGTTGTATTTTTAACGCAAAATCTAATAGTTGATATTTTGTCAAAAGCAAATATTTTAATTGAAAGCAAAAAACATTTGGATTTAACCAAAAATAACGAACTTTCAATAAACGACTTGAATTTTTAAATAAAACAGATTAATTTTTAACAAGTCAGTTGTATGTTCGACAAATAGTAAAATTTTGAGATGAAAAAAATTAATTTTTAACTAGAAAAAATTTTAACTAAAATTATGAATCTTCAATCAGAAAGATCAGTTCTCTACTAAAAAGACGAATTTTTAAAAAGTTACATAAATTTTTAACCAAACAATTTGAGCAATGGATGTGATGCTAGTTTTTAAACAAAATTTAACTTAATAGTGGTATTTTTAAACTACAAAGATCAATTATTAATCAAAAATTAAGTAGTTAAATTTTCATTCAAGATAACTAATTTTAAATAAAAAACAAATTTTCTACAAAACGGCTTAATTTTGTATCAAATAGTTGAACTTTCTACCAAAGTGTTGAATTTCCAAGCAAAAAAGAAGAACTTTCTACAAACCAGTTAAAATTTCAACCTGAGAATATGAATTTTCAACAAAAAAGTTCATTTTTAACCAATCAGTTCAATTTTTAACAAAATAGATTAATTTTCAGTTCAAAAAATCAATTTTTATCAAAAAGAAAATGAATTTTCAACACAGAAAATTCATTTTCTACCAAAAAAGACGAACTTTCAACAAAATACATAAATTCACAAATAGTTTAGTTTTCAACCAAGAAAATTACTTTTCTGCCAAGAACACGAATTTTTAACAAATTATAAAAATTATCAACTAAATAATTTCAACAATGGATGTGCTGCTACTTTAAAAAAAAATTAACTAAATAGTTGAATTTTTAAACTGAAAATTATGAATTTTTAACCAATAATGGTGTAGTTAAATTTTCATTTGAGAGGACTAATTTCTAATACAAAAACAATTTTTCCACAAACCAGTTGAATTTCCAGCCCCAGAGTATGAATTTTCAATTTAAACAAGAAAATTAATTTTCAACCGATCGGTTTAATATTTTAAAAAAATGGTTGAATTTTCAGTTAAAAAATTAATTTTTAATGAAAAAGAACGATTTTTCAACTCAAAATATTAATCTTCAACCAAAAACATTAACTTTTAAGAAAGTAGTTCGAATTTCAACCAAGTAGTGGAACTTTCATCATAAAAAGATGAATTTTTAAAGCGAAATGTAATAGTTGATATTTTAACAACAAAATATATTAATTGAAATAAAAGAAATTTAGGTTTAAACAACAAAAACAAATTTTCAACATAATACTTGAAACCTCAACTAAAAAAATTAATTTTTTACAAAAAAATTGAATTTTTGACCAAAAAATTGATTTTTTACCATAAAAGATGAATTTTCAAGAAAATACATCAATTTCCATTAAATAATTAAATTTATTACCAAATTCTTGAATTTTTGAGCCGAAAATACCAATTTTTTACGAAACAGTTGAATTTTAAACAAAAATGTTAATATTCAACCGAAATTGATTAATTTTTATACAGACAGTTGCATCTTTAATCAAAAAAGGATAAATATCTACAGGAAAAAGATTAATTTCCAAAAAACTTTCCAAAAAACTTCTTTAGTCAAGAAAGAAAAAACATTCAATGAAATTGTTAAGTTTTTAAGCCAAAAAGGCAAATTTTCAACAAAATTGTTGAATTTTCAGCAAAGTAATACCAAATAATAAAATTTTTAACTAAAAAAGATGAATTGTTAATCAAGTGCGAAGCCTATAAATATTAAATAAAAAAAAGCATGAAAAAATGCGTTCAGAGTTAAAATTATGCATGTTGAATAGTAAATTGAGCCATTTAATTTTTTCCGTAACCGAGTTGCTAAGTAAAAATAAAACGTCATATGTAGGTACACTAGCGTCGAAAATTGTCGGTGCGACCAGCGCGAGTAGTATTAAAATTCACTGCTGACTTTGAAACGTGATTACTCATTTTAAACAGGAGCGAGACACTTTTTTAAAAACCCGTTGGAAAGCTTGTTGAATTCCGCGTCGATTGACCTCTAAAGGAGATGTTTTTGTCTCATTGAAGAGAATATACCACTTGAGAAGTTTTAAACAAAAATACAAGAATTTCTCGAATTTTATACCTCGACTTCAACTTGTGACATGACCTAGGAAACTTGTAGAAAAAATCTCAAATTTATACCACACAGTCTTTGAAGCCTTATCTTTTATTTTAGCCAATAACACTTAAAAAATCTTGACCGAATCCTGAGTTATGACTAAAAAGGTCCAAGCACGTCCGCATCGAGTTTCAGTCGGCGTAACCGGTGAGGCCGGCCGCAAGCGGTGATCTCCGACTAAAACTTGACGCAGAGAAGCTTGGACATTTTTAATCAAATCTTAGAGGCCTATGAATATTTTTGAAATCTTATGGGCTTAAATTAGAAATAGGATTTAAAATTTTACGCCCTGTCAATTTCCGTTTTTTTCAATAAGTTTCCTGAGTCACAGCACGAGTTGATGTTAAGGAAAAAAATGTGAGAAATTCTCGGCGATCGCCGCTCTCGCGGCTGACCACGGTAAGCGCCGACTGTAACTTGACATTTCAGACTTAAACATTTTTAGTCATATCTCGAAAACTCGTTAAGGGTTTTCATGTTTTATTGGCTTAAATTGAAGATAAGACTTTAGAGACTGGTTGGTATAAATTTCAGATGTCTGCTACAACTTTCACAGATTTTTCCAGAAGTTGTATTCAAGGTACTAAATTCGATAAACTTTTGCATTTTTTTTAAACTTCTCACTTCAAAAAATCAAAAACATCTCTATCAGAGGTCACTCGACACGGAATTTAATAAGCTTTCCAACACTTTTCAAAAAAAGTTTCTCGCTCCCTTCCCGAACGAGTAATCACCTATCAAAGTCAGCAGTGATTTTTAATAGTAATCGCGCTGGTCGTATCGACAAATTCCGATGAAAGTGTGTATATGAAGAGTTAAACTGGAGATCTACATAACTAACATTTTGACCAAAAATTGGGTTTTTGCATTACAAATTTTCAAAAAATCAAAGACACGTTGTATCAATAGGATTTAATCGATACCTCATTTTTAATATAGTAATAAAAAGATTGGCAAATTGGAGAGGAGAAATAGGTGAAGTAGTGAAAATCAGGGGAAGAAAGTAGGGGAAATAAGGGGTAAGTAGGGGAGAGTAAGAAAATGAGGGGAGGGGGAATAAGAAAAAATGTGGGGTTGGGAATTGGGGGAAATGATCGGAGGGGTATTTAGGGAAATGGCGAGTAAGGGAAGCAAGAGGAAATGAGGGGAAGGGAAGTAGATGAATATAAGGGACATGAGGGGTGTGGAAGTAGTTAAAGTGATGGTAAGTGCGGGGAAATAACGGGAGGGAAGGTAGTTGAATTTTCAACTTCGTATTCAACTTAAGTACAATAGTTAAATTTTCGACCAAAAAAATTAATTTTTAACCAAATAGTATAATTTTTAACTAAAAAAGATAAATTTGCAACCAAAAATTGAATCCACCCCAAAACATAGAATAGTGAAACTTTTAGGTTAATATATTCATTTTTAAAATAACAAAGAATTTTCAACAATATAGTTAAATTTTCAACAGGAAAGAAAAGATTTTACACCTAAATGCTAAATCTTCTTCCAAAAAAAAAGAATTTTCAACAAAATGGTTACATTTTCAACCACAAATCAGATTCAGTTTAAAAAATTAATTTTTAACGAAGAAAAAATGTTTTCAAGCACATGAATGAAAAAAAGTTTTTACAACTAAAATGAGGAATCATAAACAGAACAAAATGAGTTTTGAATAAAATTGTTAAATTTAAAACAACAAAAAAAGTTTTTGAATCAAAATAATGAATCACCAACCAAAAAAGTGTATTTTTATCAAAATATTTCCACTTTCAACTGAGTAGTGGAATCCTCATGAAAAACAGATTATTTTCGAAGAAAAGGTTGGATTTTTAACCGTAAAAGATGAAATACCTACGATCAAACATGAATTTTCAAACCAAAAAGACGAATTTTTCATAAAACAATTGATTTTTTAAGCAGAAAATAATTTTCAATCAATAAAGAAAAAAAGTTCAACCGAAAGTGTTTAATTTTATTGCCAAAGAACAAATTTACTACAAATGTTCAACAAAAAGGCTAATTTTCAACCAAATAATTAAATTATTCACCAAAATAGTGAAATTTTCAACCCAATAACACAAATTTTCAACCAAAAATAAAAGATTTTTTTATTAAAATTATGAATCAATCATAAAAAAAGAAAATTTTGAAACCAAATGGTTAAAGTTTCAAAAAAAGAAAAAAGGGTTTTCAACTAAAATGGTGAATTATCAACAAAAAAAAATAAAGAAAGAAGAAAGATAAATTTTCAACTAAAATTATCAATCTTAAACCCGAAAGATGATTTTTTCACCAAGAAGATTAATTTTTCACCACGAAACATGGAATTGTATTTTTAGTTAAGGAAATTAATTTTCAACATAAGAGAAAATTTTCAACAAAATAGTCAAATTTTCAACCGAAAAGAAAAGGTTTTACAACCAAAATGCTGAATCATCAACCAAAAAATAAAGAATTTTCAAAAAAATGGTTACATTTTCAACCAAAAATGGTATAGTTATATGTTCAATTAATAAAAATTAATTTTAAACACTAAAAAAACGATTATCAACTAAAGAAGTGAATTTTCAACAAAAAAGATGCATTCTTCACCAACAAGGTATTCTTTTCAAACCCAAAACAAAAAAGTTACATTTAGAACCGAAAAGAAAAGGGTTTACAATTAAAATGATGAATCATCAACAGAAAAGAGAATTTTCCACAAACTAGTTCAATCTTTAATCAGAAAAATATTGTTAATTAATAAAGAAAAAAAATGTTATCCAAAGTGTTAAATTTTCATGCCAAAAACACGAATTTTCTACAAATAGTGGAAATTTTTACCAAATTAATTGAATTTTCTACCCAAGAACACGAATTTTTAACAAAAAAGAACAGGTTTTTCCATTAAAATGATAAATCATTAACAAAACAAACGAATTTTCAAGAAAATAGTTAAAGCTTCAACAGCAACTTTAAGAAAAGATTTTTCAACTAATATTATGAATCATGAACGAAAGAAATGGATTTTCAGCAAAGTAGTTCCACTTTCAACCAAGTGGTTGAATTTTCAACCAAAAAGTATAAATAATTCTCAAGAAAAATTATAATAGTTTATATTTTGACCAAACTCTGTCGTATTTTTTTCCAGGGAGGGGAAGAGAGAGAAAGTCATTGGTGGAGATATAGGGGAAGTGAAGAGAAATGAGTTGGTGGTGAAGTAGGGGAAGTGAGAGGAAATAATAGGTGGGTAAGTAGGTGAATTAGGGAAAACAGGGTGGTTGGGGAGATTATGTGAAGTAGGGAATGCGCATAGGGAAAGTAGGTGACATGAGAGAAAATTAGAGAGGGCAAGTAGAGGATGTGAGGGGAAGTAGGGGAAATGATTAGAAATGATGGTGGGTATGGAAGGGGAAGTGATGGCTGGGCAGGGAAGTAGAGGAAGGTCTGTGTTAGCTTGGGAAGCCAGGAGAGGGGGAGGTAGAGGAAAAGGAAGTTTGGGAAGGGGTGAACGAAGGGAAGGAAAGGGGAAGTATGGGTATGGAGGGGGAGTAGGAAAGGGAAAGTTTGGGAGGGGGAGGTCTGAACGACTTGATTACGTCCTAATAAGCTGCGCAGCCCTTTTTTTAAGGCACGTGACGCCTACTTTGACTAATTTTGTATTTGTTATAATAAAACATAGCAACTTTAGGAACTATCTATTTCCGATTTTCAAAAATTTTGTATTTTCCGTACATTTTTATAAATATGTTAATTAGATTTATGAAAAGATAGAATAATATAAAGGAAAATAATTAGATTTACCAAAGCAACAACATTATACAAGGGTTTGTTATAAAAATATTATGTTTATATTAAGTCGCCATTCTCTATACGTACGAGTGCTTTAAAAGTTCAAGAGTGAATTTATAATATTTTCGAACACTGTGAGTTTATAGATTAAAAGCTATTATCTGCTTTTAGCTTGGAAACAGGAAACTCATGACTATTGAAAGCTGATATTTGTGACATTCAATCTAAGCTTTTTTTCATTATCAACATGTATCATAAAAACATCAAGCTATGGTTTTTGTTAAAACATTGAGCTTTCAATGAGATTGGATAGCCTTATTTATTATCATTTTCTTATGACAATGAAATCGATCTGAAAAACTAACTATCCATAATAACATGATAAAAATGGTAAAAAAATCATTATTGTTTAAACAATTAGGGTATAAGTTCTGAGATAAAAAAAATACTGAATTATAAGCGGCATAGTGTAATAAGTTCGAAAAAACTAGAATTTCCTTCATCTTTCCTTTGAAAAGGCGCAAGTGAATAATAATTAATCATTGTTAAAATAATTGCAAACTGTCTTTCGCAAAAATACCACTCTTAGCATTCATTAACTGCGTCAGCAATGTCAAAAAATAATAAATTTTTTCACGATTGACAGAGTAAAGTTGGTTTAAACAAATAATAATTGTTTAAAGAATTTAAAAGTAGTCAAAAATACTTGGAAACTTGAACTCATCGAATAAAAATAATTCATGTTGATAAATATATTTTTTTAATACTGACTTTGTCCTAAATTTTACAAAAAAATGCTAATTTTCCAATTTTAGGCCATTATCCGGCCACAATACAAGGGCGTTGGGGAGTCAAAATTAAAAGTTATTGGGTGAATATTATTATTTCACATAATTTAATTTTCTTTGCTGGCGCTTGTAGTGCAATCTATATTTTTTTCAAAACTCTGCAAAGAAACTTGAACATTTTTAAAAATGACAAAAATAGCGTACATATAAAAAAAAACTAATATTTTTTATAATATAATATCAATTTTTCAACATACTAATTCTTTTTTATACATTCTTAGTTTTATGTCTTAAAGAAGCTAAAATCATATAATTAATAACTTAGGTAAATTTCCTAAATTTATCCTAATTGTTTGTAGGCGCCATGCGTGCTAAAAAACGGGTTCCTTAGCCTATTCTCCACCTACATTCCCCTACATCCCCTCACATCATCTACTTCCCCTCTCAAATTTACCCTCATTTCGTCTACTTCCGCTGATATCATTCCTCATAATTTCCCCTACTTCCCCTTCCATTATTGACACCTGCTTCCCCTACTCCACCCATTTCCCCTAATATATCCTACTCCCCCCTTAATTCTCCTACTTTACCTCTCCTTATTTTCCCTGACTACCCCTACTTCCCCTTTCCTCATTTTCTCTTATTTACCCTACTTCCTCCTCATTTCGCCTACATTCCCTCCCCTCATTTTCCTCATTTCCCCTCACTTTCCCTAATATTCCTCCCCTCATGTCCCTTTATTTCACCTACTTTCCCACCCTCATTTCCCTTTTATTTTATCTACTACCTCTCCCCTTATTTTCCCTCATTTCACCTGACTCCCCCTACTCCCCTCGTTTTTCCTACTACTTCTTCCCTCATTCATCCTAATTTACCTCGCTCATTTCCCCTACTTTGTTCATCATTTCCCCTCACCCCTCTCATTTCCCCACATTAGAAAAAAGAACGAATGATGCACAGATGGATGGGCGGACACCTGACCGAAACTATAAGGGTTTCTGCTCCGGGCTACGAAATCCTAAAAAAAGAATAAAGGTTACGTTTTTGAGAAAATTCACTCTTAAGTTTTTTTTTTAAATGTACGCCATTATTAAAATTGAAAAAAATTTCCAGTTGCATCAGGGCACTAAAGCTGCCGCAAAGAAAATTAAATGATTTCAATTTTTTCCCAAGATGCCACATTCTAAGGAAAATTTTCGTAATTTTTTTCAAAATGTATCTAAATATTCAAGTAGCTTTAAAATCATGAAAAAAAAATTTTTGTGAACAATATAGTATACTTCAACCCCTAAAAATGCCGTCTGTCCGATTCGATGTGAAATCAGTCACAAGAGTTTTTCACTTATAAAATAGACAAATACTCGAATTCATATTGCAAATCTAGTGCAAATTGACATCACCGAATTGTTAAAATTGGAAATTATCTATTTCAATTGAAGGATTATTAGAAACAAATCATCAGTTATATGAAGTTCAAGAAGGGAATACTGCACATGAATATCGATTGAATTCTGAAGCTAATGGTGTTAACTGTGATGACTATACTATTCAACAGGTTTCAATAATCATTTCCATAATGACATCATAGCAAACTCAATATTCCATGCTAAATAATTAAACAGGCTTTAGCAAGAGAGACTGTTATTTCGGGTACAAAAATTGTTTTCCTTCCCTCACTTTCCCTAATTTCCACTACGTCCGCTCTCCTCTTTTCCACTTATAACCCTACTCCCCCTTCATTTTACTCATTTTTCCTACTTCCCATACCCTTACTTCCCCTAATAGCCCCTAATTTCCCTTACTGCCACTCCTATCGTTTCTCCTACTTCACCTACTTTCCTTTTACTTCCCCTAATTCTACCTAATTCTCCTCCCCTATTTTCCTCTACTTCAACCACTTCCCTTTTTTGCCTATAATTAGCCCTTTTTCTCCATCCCTCATTTTCCCTACTTCACCTACTTCCCCTCCACTTGTTTCTCCTAGTTACACTTTCACACTTATCCTCATTTCTAGTAATTTCCCCTAATTCGCTCACATTTTCCCTCATTTTTCCTACTTCTACTCTCCTGACTTTCCCTACTTCACCTACTTCAGGTCGCCTCATCTTCACTGCTTCCGTCACATTTACACTACTTCTTCTACCTTTACTTCCCCTCATTACCCCTAATTTCCCCTACTACCACTCCTATCGTTTCTCCTACTTCACCTACTTTCCTTTTATTTTCCCTAATTTTGTCTGATTCCCCTCCCCTCTTTTCCTCTACTTCAACCACTTCCCTTTTTTGTCCATAATTAGCCCTACTCCCCCGCCCCTCATTTTCCCTAATTCACCTACTTCCACTCCACTTGTTTCTCCTACTCACCCTTTCCCATTTATCCCCATTTCTACAAACTTCCCCTGATTCCCTCACATTGTCCCTAATTTTTCCTACTTCTCCCCTCACTTTCCCTACTTCACCTACTTCAAGTCGGCTCATCTTCACTACTTCCTTCATATTTACCCTACTTCTCCTACCCTTACTTCCCTCATTAACCCTAATTTCCCCTACTACTACTACTCCTATTGTTTACCCTACTTTACCTACTTCTCTATTATGTTCCCTGATTTTCCCTAATTCCCTCTTATTTTCCTCTAAATTGTGTGTACTCCCTCTCCACGTACTTTCCCTACTTCACCTTTTCCCGTCCACTTATTTCTCCTTCTTTATCTCCCACATTCATCCTCATTTCTACTCATTTCCCCTACTTCCCTCTCATTTTCTCTCATTTTTCCTACTTACTCTCCCATTACTTTCCCTATTTCACCTTTCTCCCCTGGACTCACTTCTCCTGCTTTCCCTCTCCCACTTCTCCTAATTTCCCCTACTTATCCACGCCTCATTTCCCTTGTATTCTCTCACTTCCCCTCCTTAAAAAAAATACGTTGAATGGACGGACGCATACCCGACTGAAACTATAAGGGTTTTCGCCCGAGGCTACGAAACCCTAAGAAAGTCTTTTAGAACTTTTCTCTATTTTGCATTTTTTATCAGTTTTGCCAAAATATGAATAGAGTCGACTTTAATCGCATTTTTCTTGAAATAATAAGATTGTCTAAAATTTTGCAAAAAATATACAAT
>CAKNWT010275933.1:0-19521 GCA_932066315.1 Andricus coriarius | reverse complement strand
TTTTCTTTCATTTTTTTTTAATTTTCTCAATACTACAATTATTTTTTAAAGTTTCAAAACAATGTTTTAAATGAATTAGAATTTTCGCCGCTTTTTTTTTAATTGTGCAATATTATAAAAATTGCCTTAAAATCTTCCAGAATCTTCTTTGATAATTTTTTTAACGCTTTTAAAATGTTGTAAGATGTTTTTGAATATTCGATTAAAGCCTCTTTAAATCTTTCAAAATTCTTAAGAAACGTTTTCTTTCCAAATCTGAAGAAATCTATATTTTGTTCAAAATTTTCTTGAAATCTCAGCAAAGAAAAAATTGAAAACATCCACTAAAAGTCATATTCACACAGAATGCAATCAAGCAGGTTAAGGTTTTCGAACAACAAATTTAGAAACTTTCTAAGAATTTTGAAAGGTTTCAATGAAAGAATATTCTACAGATTCGCATGAAAATTTTAAGGGAGTTTTTGTTTTTAAAAATTAATTTTTGGGAGAAAATTTAAAAAAAATTAAAAACATTCCAAAAGATTTCTAAACATTTCGTCGCCCTAAAGTTATAGTACGCCATGTCCACAAAATATTTATAAATGAACTATTTATAATGAAATACTTGAGTAAAAAGTTTAACAGAATGATAGTTTACATTATTCTGTTGTATTACATACCTCGAATTAAATGAATTATTCGAAAATTATCGACCTTTGAGTAATATCCCGATGGTTACTTTTAAGGTTAAATATATTTTGGAAAATTGTTATTTCTCAAATTGAACTTAGGTTATCCATGTAAAATATGCACTACGAAGTTGGCATTTTTCCACTTATAGCAGTGCAAAAAAGGACATGGCGTGATATAATTCCAACTTTTAATTGACGTCACTATTTTAATTGATAATTGTAGCTGCTGAGGAAATCAATTTCAGGGAAAAATTTATTTAAAAACCAAGTTTAACCCTTACCGAGCCTAAAAATAATAATAGTTCAAAAATTTCAAAAAGTGGACATGGCGTAGGATAACTCTAGGCTCTAGGGCGACGCTTTGGAGAAAAAATCCAGAATATCTTTTAAGGCAATTTTTTTCATTTTTAAAGATTTTTAAGTTTTTAAGAAAAATGTGTGTCAGTTAAAGTGATATCTAGAAATTTTAGAAGTGTTGAAGTGATTAAGAGTACTCTAAAACCTGAAAAGATTTCCTAATATTTATAAAAATAGTTCAATTTTCAATTAAGAAGTTGATTTTTTAAGAATATTTTGTCATTTTCTTGAAACCTTTCAAAATTCTTACAAAGGTTCCAAAATTTGATTTCAAAGTCTTCAAAAATCTATATTTTCTTTCAATTTGTTTATGTGCATTTTTTTTTAATTGTGAAAAATTCACGACTATTCCTTCGTGGCAAAATTATGAAAATTGCCTTAAAATCTTCGAGATACTTTTATTACAATTTTTTAATCAAAGCGCCCCCAATGCAACTAGCCAGTTTACGAACTAAAATACACGATCTGATCTTCTCTACCGACATTATCAAACTGGAAATATGCCGCCCTGTTTGACCAGTCAAGTACGAGCGTATACATCGCCTATTTTAGTTCGTGAACTGGCTAGTTGCATTGGGGGCGCTTTAATTTTAGTTCGCAAAAGTTTAGTTGCAGAGGGGGCGCTGCGGAAAATCACTCGAAATTGAATGTATCGGATCGGCAAGTTTGAGAAAAACAATCGAAATAATTAATTCTGAACGTTTTTTGGCTAAAAAGGTTTATTTTCATGGGGTATCAGTATGCCTGGATACGTTAAAGCCAGTTGGGATAATTTTCCAAACGTAATTACACTTATGATAAATGATTTTTTTTTTCGAAGTGCTCCAATATCAACTTTGCTGAGAGTCGATGAGTTAAAGCGAAAAAATAAGTAAATAGGATGAATGACGTTAATACTTAATCCTTTAAAACATTTATTTTTATTTATTTAATTTATTAATTTGGAATGATAATTGCTTTCCCAGTAAAAAGAAACTAATTGGGGCGAATAAACATTTTTTAATTCGCCCGAATTCCGCTTTCTGATTTGTTTAAACGAAATGAGCCAGCGTGAATTGAATGCGTTTCAATTCGTTTTAATTCGTGGTCAAGGTCATTTCGAAAAAAATGGATGAACATTGCATGCCTCGAGACTCGAACCAGCGAACCCAAGTGTGTAAGTCCACAGGGCGACCACTGAGCTACGCCGGGACTCATTGATATTTATTTACAACGGATCCTTTATGCCCAGCGCGTTGATTATAGCTTACGAATTCGATTGAATAGGCCAGCCTTTACCTTCATTCGCGCTGACGAATTCAGGCGAATTGGAGCTTGACTTCCTTTCTAGAAATAATCAATTGAACACAATTCAGAACGATTCACAGTTGTCAAAACTTCAATCGCTTTCAATCGTTCCTAATCGGTGTGCCATTTTTTAATCGATTTCAATTCTTTTCTATTGTGTATAAAGGTTATGTTTCCATTCCTTATGTTCTTAATTGTTTTCAATCGGGGCGGCAATTTAGGTGGTGACCGGCGTTTGTTTTCTCTGGCGAAAAATAACCTAAAATAGAACAAATTTTTCTTCGCGTACTCGCGGTGTGTTGTGCATTTTTTATATTTTTGTTGACAGTTTTTAAGTGGTTTTAAGATTATAAAGTGATATAGATTGTTGGTTTTCGAAATTCGCAACAACCCTAGCGGACCGAATGAACGGAACGGATACGCTACAGCGTATCTTTATAGTATCCACATCGTATCCTTTCCGTATCATGCAAGAAAAACTCATTAAAAAAGGAAGGTGAACATTTAACTTGTTGAAATTCGGATTTTACTTGAAATTTTGCGTTAGAAGGTCACGGAGTAATTGCAATAATTTTTCTTGCAACGATAAAAACTTAAGAAAAATATAATGCTTATCGACAACGTGGGCTGGATGCGACTTCAAGCGCATCCATAATGGTTTAAGTATTACTGCTTAAACGATTATGGATGCTTGATTATGGACGCTTGAAGTCGCCTTCAGCCCACGTTGTCGATAAGTATTATATTTTTCTTAAGTTTTTATCGTTGCAAGAAAAACTATTGCAATTACTCCATGACCTTCTAACGCAAAATTTCACGTAGAATCCGAATTTCAACAAGTTAAATGTTCATCTTCCTTTTCTAATGAGTTTTTCTTGCATGATACGGAGAGGATACGATGTGAATACTATAAAGATACGCTGTAGCGTATCCGCTCCGTTCATTCAGTCCGCTAGGGTGAAAGATTCACCGTTTATACATCAAATTAGTGAAAATGTAGAATATGTCCAGAAATTCGGGTTGTGTGGTTGGAAATTGAAATTTAAAATTTCTCCGCCATGTGAGATGGCATGGCCTCATTTAGATTACCAGAGGGTTCTCTAGTCGATGGTTATTATGAAAATAAAGAAGTCGATAGGAAAGTAGATTAGCAATTCCATGGTTGCTACTGGCATGGGTGTCCTGATTGCTTCAAATTGAATCGGGATCAAAAATCACATTTGGTTAAAAATTCAGAATCACTGAATGATCGTTTTGAACAAACAAAAGCTCAATCTGATCGACTTCGCTCATTAGGGTATGAGGTAATCGAAAAGTGGGAGTGTTCCTTTGATATGGAAAAAGTTCAAAATGATGATTTACGTAGTTTTTTAAAAGACCACCCACTTTTGATGACCGAGGCATTGAATCCTCGAGATGCGTTCTATGGGGATTAAGCAGGAAATACATTTTCGTATTATGAGGCTAAGGGTAAAGCGAAAATTTTATATCTTGATGTTTGTTCACTTTATCCATTTATTTCTAAATATGGCATATTTCCCATAGGTCATCCCAAAGTTTATATTGGTGATGACTGCAAAAGTTTAACTGGTGTAAATTATGATTTAACTTATGTTGAGGGATCAGTCAAATGCAGGGTATTGCCTCCTACTGACAAATATTTACCTGTTTTACCTATCCGTATGCACGGTAAACTCATGTTCCCTCTGTGCAATACTTGTTGTAAGTTATAACTGCACGAGATTGCCCACATGTAAATAGTACAAGTGACAGAGAAGTAGAAGGAACATGGGTTTCCGACGAGCTAAAAGTAGCAATTCAAGAAGGTTATAAAATTACCTCTATTTTTGAAATTTGGCAGTATGAAACTACCCAATATGACAAGATCACAAAAATGGGTGGTGTTTTTGTAGAATATATAAACCGATTTTTCAAACTCAAACATGAAGTCAGCGGATACCCTGCCTATTGCACTGATGAGGCATCTAAAAAGGCATTCATTCAAAATATATTAGAGTCTGAAGGTATAGCCCTAGATCCAGAAGACATTTAAAAGAATCCAGGGTTGCGCTCGTTGGCTAAACTTTGTCTTAATTCATTTTGGGGGAAATTTGGCCAACGAGAAAATATGCCGAAGACTGAGATCATTCATAGTTAGCAAGAGTTGCTGAAAATTGTTCAAAGTCCTGACAAAATTCTTAACAGTGTCTTGCCTGTAGACGATAATAGTATTTATGCCTAATGGTTGTACAAAAGTGCAGCTGTGACACCATCGCCTATTACTAATGTGGTTATAGCAGCTTACACGACAGCTCAGGTACGCTTGAAGTTATTTACTTACTTGAAGCAACTAGATCGTCGTGTCCTTTATTTTGCATATAAGCTGCGATCACCTGATGGTAAGAACCATAATGTTTGTAAAGTCAAAGGTATTAATTTAAACTATAAAAACTCTAAAATAATAAACTTCGACTCAATCTGTGATCTCGTTACTAAAAAGACACAGCCAAATAAATTAAAGTTTAGTGGCATCCGCAGAACACCTTATCACCAGGTAGTTACGAAACAGAAGGAAAAAATATATCTTCCAGTGTACACTGAAAGACGACTAGTTGAAGGATATGACTCTCTACCATTTGGCTTCATTGCACAAGATAAATAACTGATTTCTTTTTGATCCATACAAGTCGAATTATGAAAATTTGAAAAATCACTCTCTCTGATTCCTACACACACAGACACAACTTCTATCGCATCTTGAAAAATAAAATAATTGTACGATGACACAATTTTCGAGCAATGCGGACAGGATCATCACCCCGATTTAACACTATTCACTGACTTTCAGGATAATTTTCGTGGAGGCGCTCAGCCATACAGTGTTCATTTGTCAGCAGCCCTATGCATCGCCCGTGTACGTGTATGTGGTAGTTGTTCTCTTAGCATCCGGAGGGGTATCGTAGTTCAACGAAATCCAACAGATGGCGCTCCGAACAAGTAATCCTGTTTTTGCATTGTTATGTGAAGCAAAACTACTAAAATTCATTTAAAACTTGATACTTTTTATGAATATAAAAGAAGAACATAATTTTCAGTAACAATAAGAGCAGCTGTAATTAGTAATAAAAAAATTCATGAAAACATGCCATTTAATATTAGGAAAATTGAATATAAAGATGAGTTTTTTTAAAACAGTTTGCATTGTATTCATGTTTTTCTACTGTTTATTTTACTAATGTAATTAATTCATTTTATAAACAATTGTAATTGTTCCAAATTTCAAACATATATTGATATTATTTAATTAATAATAGTAACAATAATATTTAAACCTTACTAATTAGCCTAACAATATACTTTTCTATTAATTCATTTAGAAATTTCCTCCCTCTAAAAAATATATATTTACATATAATGTATCTATAAAAATTTTTTTTTTTTCATTTTTTAAAGTTTCACCCCCTCATTTTGTGGCTTTTGGTGAAAAAAATTACTAATTTTTTGAGATTAAAAAAAATGTATAGAGGTAGCACACGGCCTTTAGAGCAAGTCCTTGAATTTTAAAAAGAATCGCAAAAACTTTACAACGAAGATGTAAAACTACCATGTGAACAGAACTAAGCCTCAAAATTTTGTTTAAAAATTTAATTTACCCCCAACTTTGCCAAAACTCACCCCTGAAGACACTAAAAAGTAATTTTTAAGTGTCTTTTCTGAATTTTATAAAAGTACAATGAAAATTATGGGAAATTATATAAAAAATTTGATTATACAAATGTGAAAAATAGTGCCCTTAAAATAAACATTTTTCCCCTTTTCACCCTTAATAATCCATAAAAAATTACACTTTATTCATATAAAACTTTTTTTTTCAATATAAAGAAATTTATATTAAATATTTTTAATAATCAGTTTTAAAGTAAAAATGTAATTTTTTATGGATTATGAAGGGTGAAAAGAGGAAAAATGTTTATTTTAAGGGCAATATTTTTCATATTTGTATAATAAATTTTTTTACTACATTTGCCACTTAAATTTTCATTTTACTTTCATAAAATTCAGAAAAGATACTTAAAAATTACTTTTTAGGGTCTTGAAGGGGCGAGTTTTGACAAATTTAGGGGTAAATTGAATCTAAAATCATGATAATAATTTTCATGGACCACCCTAATATATAATTTATTATAAAGAAATTATATATAAGTATATATTTTTTAGAGAGAGGAAATTTCTAGATGAATTATTAAAAAAGTATACTGTAAGGCTGATTATTAAGGTTTAAATATTATTGTTACTATTATTAATTAAATAATATCAATAAATGTTTAAAATTTGTAACAATAACAATTGTTTATAAAATGAATTAATTACATTAGCAAAATGAACAATAGAAAAATATGAATACAATTCAAACTGTTTTAAAAAAACTCATCTTTATATTCAATTTTCCTAATATTAAATGGAATGTTTTCATGAATTTTTTTATTACTAATTACAGCTGCTCTTATTGTTGCTGAAAAATATGTTCTTCTTTAATATTCATAAAAAGTATCAAGTTTTAAATGAATTTTAGTAGCTTTGCTTTTCATAACAATGCAAAAACAGGATTACATGTTGGGAGCGCCATCTGTGGGATTTATTTGAACTACGATACCCCTCCAGGTGTTAAGAGAACAGAAAGAGTGGGGGCGATGCATAGGGCTGCTTGTCAGACATAAGCGTCGACTTATTTGACGATTGAAATAAAAAAAAAAATAATTCAAATCCATTAAATTTTCGTTTTAAAACAATCAGAATATATTTGAAAGCGAATTAAATAAAATGAAATTTACTTTGAAAACAAAAACTTTGTCTACAAATTTTTATTTATTATCCCGAAATGCCTGAAAAATAATTCCTATTATTATGTTATCAAAAATAGAAAACATCAATTAGAATAATGTGATTCTATACATAATTTTTCTAACCTGACACAGGCACTCAGAATATACATAAAAACTAGGAAATGGTGGAAATTTGCGGAAATGGTCCAACGCGGCGCGGCGACGGCCGCACGCCCTTGTAAGCTAATCTCAGGGGATGTTAGAAGGCGCACGTCAAAATAAGCTTGTTCATTGACATAATGGAGAGCGGTAAGGGGAATCAGCTCAAAACCCTGACCACGCGGATAGTATCTGCTTGATCGATTTCTAGAAAATAAGAAAAGCATGAAAAAAATTCCTGCTTAGAGAATCAAGATATTATATAAAAAATAATAATAACTGATTTAATTTGAATCATTGTCAATCATGGACGCACGCTGGAAGCATCCGTTTACATCGTTGGTATGTGGACCAACAGTTTGTGGTAAAACATTTGTTGTAAAAAAGTTTCTATGTGATCTAAATAGCGTCTGTGATACACATCTTGAACGTATAATTTTTTACTATTCCGAGTGGCAGACAGCATATAAAGAGTATGGAAAAACGATAGAATTTCGTGAAGTTTTACCACAATCTTCTGATTATTCCAACAATCCTAGAGCTAAACTTATAATCATCGATGATTTAATAAGGGAATCCTCAAATAATACAATTGTAGATCTATTTACCAAGGGTAGTCATCATAAAAATCTCAGTGTCATCTTTATTACTCAAAATCTTTTTCATCCGGGTCATGGTCAAAGAGATATTTCTCTAAATGCAAACTATTTTGTTGCTTTTAAAAATCCGCGAGATCGTGACCAAATTCAACATCTAGCTCGGCAAGTTTGCCCTGAATTATCCAAGATTTTTACAAGAAGCCTATCAAGATGCCACTTCTCAACCACATGATAAATTACTTCTTGATTTGAAACAAATCTACCCCCGAAAATTGTCGATTTCTGACTAGTATATTTCCACATGACCCTTATCATTACGTTTATGTACCTGTCAAAGCTATAAAGAGAGGCAGTAGTGAGGGACATGTACCAGTTGCACGTTTGTAATGATGACGAAAGGTGGCAAGTCAATCGGGAAGAAAAATGCTATAGTTTGGCATACTCTTTGTCACCTAAACCCTGATCAGCGACGTACTGTATTAAAAACCTCAGATCCCCGTCTCATCAATTGTATTTGTGAGTGTGCTTTAAACACTGTATTGGGAAATGTACCACTTAAGAAGCACCAGAGATTAAAGTTGAAAAAACATTAAAAAACCTACTTCGCAAATTAGCGGAAACCAATGGGACTTGGAAAAAGAAGAAAAACTGTATCGTACAAAAAGGTGGATTTTTACCTCTTTTACTTGCACCAATCATTGGCGGCTTAATATCTAACTTGTTTAGTGGCTCATCCTAAATAAAAATCATTTCATAAGCAAATATGGAGTATGCTAGAAAAATGGTACTTATACCAAGTGGTGGATGAAATGCAACATCAAATGCAAACTTTACTTATAATAATAATCTTGGTAGACTTGATGCCGAAATGGATCGTATTGATGGACAACGTATTGAAAATTCAAATATTACAGATCTCATTAACGATGCATTAAGACACAGAAAAAGATTCGTTCCGTCTGGTAGAGATCAGTTCGCTCATATCCTTCGAGAGCTTGGTATACCACGAGAACTCGTGAAAAATAGAGAATACTGGAGAGTTCCAACAGATAAACATCTGGGGCGAGACATCAGCAATAGAAGAAACTCTACATTTCACCCACTTATAACAGATGATGAAAGTACTGACGAGGCTGGCGATTCACATAAACTTCGAGAAACTTCAAATATAAGAACTCGTGCAAGGATTCGTAACAGATTAAGAAAAGGTCAAGCACACAGTCAGAGTGGATCAGGATTAATAACGAATTGGCAGTCTTTTATTTTAGGATAAAACTGTTAGAAGAAATATACAACACGCCAAGTCATCCGGCCTCCTACAGTGGCGCTGGAAAAATAGTTCGTGCAGCGCGAGGAAAAGTTTCTAGCGCTAAAGTACTTAAATGGTTAGTCACATGACACATTTAAGAAACATAGGCCTATTCGTAGAAAATTTCAAAGATTGCATTATAATGTTCGCTCTATCGATAATGTCTGGGAGGCTGACTTAGTTGACCTACAAAGCTTTTTGACTTACAATAATAATTATACTTTTCTACTAGTAGTAATTGATGTTTTAAGTAAATTTGCCTGGGTTGAGCCTCTTCGAAATAAAACTGCTTTAAAAGTAAAACATGGTTTCGAGCGTATTCTTCAGAGAGATAATAATCGTGTACCTATCTGCTTACAAACGGATAAAGGAAAAGAGTTTTTAGGTGCTACTTTCCAAAAAATTTTGTCAGATAATGGAATAAAATTTCGAGTAACACGGGACCCTAATTTTAAAGCAGCCGTAGTAGAACGGTTTAATCGAACTCTCAAAGAACGCATGTGGCGTTATTTTAGGTATTAAAATAATCGACGATATATTGATATCTTGCAAAAAATGATAGATGCTTACAATAACGCCAGGCACAGGAGTATCAAAATGGCACCAGCATGGGAAAATATTCAATCTCGATTCAGTAAGGAAAAGAGGTCTACAAAAAAGCCTAAGTACAGTTTCGATGACCAAGTTAGAATCAGTCGCGAGAGGGGCGTCTTTGAGAAAGGTTACGAGTCGGGCTGGAGTGAAGAAATATTCCTAGTAAAGCGAGTTCTAAATTGAACAAAATCACCTTTTGTTTATGAGTTGAAAGATTTAGCAGGAGAATAAATTCATGGGCTATTTTAATACCAAGAATTGACACGTGTAAAAAATAAATATATAGCTGGGGAGGAATTCAAGATTGAAAAAATATTACACAATAAAGGCAAGGGAAACAAAAAACAATTTCTTATCAAGTGGATAGGTTATCCTGGCAAATTTAATTCTTGGATTCCAGCTTCAAATTTAAAAACATTGTGAAAATGAATGCTGATCAATTTTACATTATTTTACCAAGGAATAGTAGTATGAAATATTTTCCCAAGAATAGCACTTCCAATTTTATAACACAAATGCCACATGAGATTTGGTTGCAAGGACAGTGGGCAGTAGCGCTCACAGAAATACAACTTCCTCGTACATCTCTTCATGTGAGACACGATGATTCATTTGAAAATCGTATCGTCCTTATGAACAGTGGGACTGCAGGATATGAATACCCACAATATGATGGTAATAGTAAAAATAGAAAATCCATTGAGAAAGGTATTGATCTTCTTCACAAATATAACGCGCTAATTGTATGAGAAAAGATAAAATGACTAATGAAAATATGCAAGATAAGTTAGAAGATGCAATAGATCGTATTGCCCTATGAAAAAAGGCAAAGGATGAAGAAATGTCTCTTCGTTGGAAAAAACGCCTTGTTAATTTCTTTCAAGCGGGTCTTGATGCAAATACTGTGTCTCTTTGAAATAATCTAAACAGTCTTCCAGAATTGAATCGAAATATTAAATTTAAATATGACAAACACAAAAGCAGTTACATAAGTATACAAAAACAGTGTTAAAAATTATGTCTGTATACTGCTAGGTATCCACGTAGTCTAACTAGGTGTTTTCCGGATACATTATTTATTTACTGTAATATTTGTGAACCTCGCGTTACTGGTGATGTGAAAACCCCACTTTTACGTACCGTTCCTGTAGATACAAAATATTACTCTTTTGGCACAACCCAAGTCAGTAATTTTTCATCACCCAACTACATACCAGTTCTTCACACTAAATTTTCTACAATTGAAATTGATATAAGAGACCAGGTTGGTTTACCAATACCATTTGAGTTTTTTACGCTGACAGCTACACTTCACTTTAAACTATTGACTAGATAGAGATAGAAAATAAAAAAATAATGAGTCAATACGACGAATATTACGCCTCACAAGTAGGTGGGGGTAGTAGGGAAAGAATTTCCCAGATTTATATTGGTGCACCATATCAAAAATGTCATGGTATTAGAAGCTTTCTGGGAGGTCTATTTCGGCGTCTTCTCCCTTTTTTGACTAAAGGAGCTCGTGTAGTCGGAAAAGAAGCTGCGGTATAAATATTGAGGAGGCCTCATTGGTTGTACGAGGAGCAAAAATTAGTCCAGGTATTCTACTAGCTCATGCAAAAGCTCTATCTCATGGCACTGCAAAATATCCTATTACAGGTGTCGAGGTAACAGCTTTGACTCTGCACTCGGGAGTTCACGCAGAAACGATTGATAATGTTATTTTCGGTCAAAAGCCAAAGAGAATAATAATTGGTTTTGTGGATAATGCTGCATTCAATGGAAGTGGAAACAAAAATTCTTGCAATTTTCAAAATTCTAAAATGAATCATCTCTCGCTTTATGTTGATGGCACTCAAATACCATCCAAACCACTACAGTCATCATTTGGGAATAAGAAGCTGTATGTCGAAGCTTGTCATACATTATTTAGTGGACTTGGTAGCCATTTTCTAAATGAAGGCAATAATATTGACAGAGAAAATTATCCTGCAGGAAACTGTCTGTTCACCTTTGATCTTATACCTGATCTCTCAGCAAACTGTTACTCTCACTGGAATCTTGTAAAACATGATAGACTCAGAATTGAGGTGCGTTTCGAGGACGCATTGACTAGTACTATTAATTGTCTTGTATATGCGTAATATGATAATATTCTGGAAATAGACTCGTCCGGACAAATTATTGTCGACTTCAGTGCTTGAGTGGGGTCAAAATCTATTGTACCTATAACTCGTGCGTTTCAAAGACAGCAGACTTCACGCTCCCTTCGTGAAAATTTGTTTTTCTTTCCTGCATTCCAAAAAAAAAACATATATATGAAATCATGGTTGACTACGTGATTGATATACAAGGCTTTCAAGACGATGCTGGTCGATTGATTCCTAAAGAAGTAGCTGTGGTTTCTCTGGATCGTTATTGTATTTCTCATTGGCTTATTTCTGCACCATTTTCATTTACTGATCTCACGAACCAATCGCAACAACAAAATAACTGGCTTGGTTGTCATCATGGATGCATTAAGTGGTTTGAAGGAGATGTCCCGATGAATTTTCTTCATGCCAATCTACGTGACATTGCTCGAACTGTCAAACTGATGTACACCCGAGGACACGAGAAAGCCGACTGACTACAAAAAATTACGAGTAGACAAGTAATAAATTTGGAGGAACTAAAATGCCCATCGTTTAAAAAATTGCCATACATAGACGAGTTTTGTTTCCATCATGATGTAAAAAAGGAAGCAATGTTTATGTGTGCACTTAATAATGCACTCAGACTAAAAAACTGGATCGAGAAGCAACAAGAAGATAATCTACTCTCATTATCCTACAATAAAATACAAGGCTACAGTACTAGTACGCTCAGATCCCCTGCAACCTATGGACAGAGTATTGCGGCCAATTCTGAAGATTCAGATAAGTATACGGTAGATTTGATTGAAAAAACTACCTTACCATTATCATCTGAAAAGTATGAACAGCTTACAAATTCTACAAGTTCTTCGACTCCCAAAAGCTCAGACAGTCGGCGTATTCCCTGCAGATCAGATTCCTAAACGTTGGACAAGACCATCTGAAATTGTAGCTAATTTTGATGATCAATCAAAACCTAGAACTCACTGGATCGCCCTCCACGTTGGAGATGATGGAAGAGGTACCTACTTTGACAGCTACGGATTACCGCCTTTTATAGCTAAACATCTTCTTCGTTTACGGGGACATTGTACCGTCTACAGGTGGAACACAAAAAGTATCGAAACAGCGCATACGTGGTGGTAAATACTGTAAACGTACAGATCTTGCATCGTGTACGCAAACGTCAACGGCGGAATTTACCACTCTTTCCTTATTCTAAAAATATGTAATCCACGTTTTTTCTCATCATCACATAAACCAATAAATTAAAATTATGTAAAATGTCCCCCTTTTTTATTCACAGACCTTCCATGCACCTAGTCAGTAAGAATAATTTTAATTGCACACTACTATTTGAAAAAAATGTAAATGTCTGCAAATTTTCTACTTTTTGCTTTAAATCATAATAGTACTATATTAAAAATCATTTTTTAATTTCTTTCACGTTATTTTTTGAAATATTAATTAGCCTGCTCATTTGTCAAAAAAAATATATAGAAACTTTTCTCAGGGGCGTAGCAGATTGCACACCCTTAAGAAGTCTGCAAACAGTTGTCCGAGAGCGGCTGTGGGGTAGGTCCCACAGCCAGGGCGAGGAGGTCGGCGCCATAGTGCGGTGAAGGCGGATGGGAAGAATAGAGGGGGTAGTCCGTCCATAGTGGCCCGGTACTACTGGCGTAGCTAGGCTTTTTCCTTGGGTAAAATATTTATGCCTCAATTAGAAGAATTCTCAATAGCATTCATAGGCAACCCTGCAGATTGGAACGGATCTTGAGCTTCGTGTCTTCATTTTAAAAATTCATTTAAAATCGAAATGAAATCTAGTTTCTCATGAACGATTTTATATGCATCGAAATCGGAGCATAACAAAAATTCATAAATCAAAATAAGATTTCTAAACTACCTACTTCATTTCCGGCTCAATAGAGATAAATATACAACAAAAGAAAAAAGAGTGCGAAAAAGGAAAGAGTCCACTGAAACCAACCTATATCTCTCTCTCTTTCCTTATTCCTACTCCGTCTTTTTTATACTACTAGAGATCAACATGTTTCGAAGCCAGTTTAGACTTCCTCGTCAGGGATTATTTATAGGAATCAATTCATCAAATTATTAGTCCTATCACAAACTTTGTCATATCTTGAGAGATCCTTTTTTTAAAATAGTTTGCTACCCTCTCTTTTTTTTAAATAATATCTCCAGGGTTTTTCTCTTTTTTCAATTTTTATCCAATTTTTCTTTGTTTCTTTTGTTTAAGATATCAAAACTTACTTCTTTATTAATCTAAAAAATGTTGTTAGTAAAAATCCCATGAATTTTGCATTTAATCAAAAATGCTTTCTGTAATAAAGCTGATCTCAGTGGTTTGCTAATTCAATATAATCTCATCCATCCTATTTCCCCAATTTCTATCATTTTCGCTGAAATCCATAACTTTAGAGAGAACGATCAACGGCAATAAAAATTAAGAATAAGAAACGTAAAAGGTTAACTCCCTGCGCAGAACTCCACATATACATAAAATTATAAAGGCAATAACCAATTATTAGAAGAAAAATATTTATGCAAAACCGGACGGTTTTCGTATCATTATCTGCCTGTTTGGAGGACGCGAAGTTATCGTTTGTCGGAGGAGGTATTTTACCGACCGGCACGAAAGCGATAACAATGATAACAACGACAAAAAAAGACAAATTCTCCACAAAGTATATACATTTTTAAACAAATGAAATTTTTTTAATTTTTAAACAAGAATGAAATAGTTAAGTTTTTAGTTTTAAACAAATTAATTTTCAAACAAAAAGAATTTTCAACAAAATAGTTCTTTTCAACCACAGTGATGAATTTTCTACTAACATTATGAATCTTCTAGGGGAATAATTTTATTTGAAACCAAAAAGATGAATTTTCAATTAAAATGATGAATCTATAACTGCAGTAGTTGAATATTGAATAAAAAAGATGGATTTTCAACCAAGAAGATTATTTTTTGATCACAGCAGACGAATTTCTAACAAAATACATGAATTTTCAAGTTAAAACGATGAATTTGTAACAAAAAATTGTGTAATTAAATTCCCATTTGAAAAAAATTTGAACCAAAGAGATGAATTTTCAACTCATATTGAGGAATATAACTTGCAAGAAGAAGCTGAAAATGATTGTTGTATTTATGATCAAATAGTGTCTTTTTCCTTACGAAGGGCTTTGCCCCCCCCTCCCCCCGAATGCCCCCACGAGGGCTCCGTCCCGGACCCCGCCACCCCTCACCCATTACAGCTTCACCCACAACACACACTCGCATCCGAAAACCATTCCGTTTTTGCATAAAATATCGTGTGTCACTCCGCAGCAAACCGTCGACGACCTCGTACTATAAACATCGGCCTCGGACATCAAAGACGGGGTTTGCTGCGTCGTAACACAATACACTGTTATTTATATTCAATAATATATTGCATAATAATATGCACATAATTATATAGATTATTCGTGACTGTCTTGTGGGTTGACATCCGAAAAAAGTAAAAAAACAAATTTTTAAATCGGTTAAAATCTTCTGTGTTTTTTTTTTATTTGAAAATTAAAAAAGTCTTCCTACTGGTTTAACAGTTATGGCAACTTTTTTATGTACATTTTTTGATTAAGTTAAATGCACGCTTTTTTGGAAAAAGTTAAATATGTCGAATTTGAAATTTCTTCAGCTTGAACCAAAGACAAAAGTAATTATTTCGCTTTGAGGAAAAAATTGTTTTTCGTGGCGTTTCAGGCGTTCCAGTATGGCGAAAAAATTCAAAAAGGAATTATCCCTGAAATAGGGAAAAAAATGTTTCACGAAAAAGCGAAATGATAACATATTTCCTTGGTTCAAGCTGAAAAAATTCCGGTACGACATAATCAACTTTTTAAAAAATACATACAAATTCTAAGTGAGCAAAGCATTTTGTTTTGAATTTCTAATTTTCTAATATTGGTCACTAGCTAATATGATAAATGACTTACGTAAAAGCAGTAAGTGTGACAATAAAATGATGGTTGGCAACAATGAAAATAACTTAACCCTAATTTAATTCAGAATACTACCCATAAAAGTAAAAAGCCACACTCTATAGGGGGAAAACGAATTTTCAAAAAAATAGTTCATTTTTAATTCAAAAAAGATTTTTCAGTCGAGAAATTTAAAAAATGTCAACCAAATTGTTGAATGTTCAAGCCAGACAGACGAATTTTCTACAAAACAGTTGAATTTTCAGCCAGTAAATACAAATTTTTAACAGAAAGGATGTTTTGCAACCAAATAGTTGAATTTTCTACCAAGAAAAGGACTTCTTAAAAAAATTGTTGAATTTTCAACCAGAAAATACAAATTTTGTACAAAAGAGATCATTTCCAACCTAATGGTTAAATATTCTACCAAGCAAAGAGACTTTTTAACAAAATTGTAGAATTTTCAACAAAATAAGTCAGTTTTTAAACATATAATATCCCGGTAAGAATGCTTGCATTGAAAAGCATTCGAATATTTCCTGTTCCATGGTGACGTGAAAATTATTGAATCCTTTCCGATACCGTTTCTGTCCTCGCGTTTTGAATCCTCAGATCAGTACAAGCTATCTCTTAAATTTAATCCCTTTCTGTACCCAGTGGCAACAATATTTTTCTGAAAACTTTTGGATCCCCCAAATTGACTATGAAATAGAATATTTTTCATCCCTTTTCGCATCCACATTTCGCTGTTCTTATTTATTGTTTTTCGAATAATAATGAGGGTAAAAGGATTTTAAAACACAGTATTAGTCATTTTACGTTAGTAGTAAGGGATCACTTCCACCAGACACCCCTTCCACTCCTCCTTAACCCCCCTTACCGCACTATGGCAGCGACCTCCTCGCCCTTAGTAGCGTGTGTATGAAGAGTTGACAACCTTCCCTACATATGAACCTAATTATCTCGCTGTAATAGTTACGTACTCCCCCTTTCACCTACGCATGACCAGATAACGCTAAGAGTGGACCCCCAGAAAATGCAGCTAGTGTGTGTGTATGAAGAAAATTTGGGGAGTTCGTGTGATGACTATAAACATCTTACGCCGTTCACTCTATATGACCTCAATTATCTTGCTCTAACGGTTGCATCTATCATCAAATTATGGACTTTACGATGAAAAGATTTAATATTAACTATTCAATGTTGTACTTAAATGCTACTTATACACTAGAGGGATTAGGATCTTTTGAATGAAAACATAACATTATACATGGTGATTTAGTTACATTTATTGAGTGAAATATGTTGGCAAGAAAAATAGAATACACATAATAAGCATAACCTTCGACGTATATTTTATGGTAAGAAAAGTGTGGCTAATTTCAATGATGCTGTCTCTGTACGTAATACAAGGGCACTATTTATTTCTCTTTAACATGTTTTTGTAAAATTTACGGACGATATTATCATTTTCTTCTAGATTATTCGTAAAGAAATTAGTAAAGTCAGACAAAGAAGAATTATGACACACGCAATGAAGAAACATAATACAGTATTGAATACACACATGCAAAGTCGCACTTTATAGTCTTGTTGTATTCCACCTGTAGAAGACACAATTTCCCCGTAAACGAAGAAGATGTTCAGGTACAAGAGGCGGTAGCCCGTAACTGTCAAAGTAGGTAGCTCGTCCGTTGTTTCCGACGTAAATGGCGACCCAATGGGTACCAGGCTGTTTATGTCCATCCGTATTAGCAACAATTGCAGCTGGTTTTGTCCACCGCTTGGGAATCTGATCGGCAGGAAATACACCTACTGTTTTGGCTTCTGTGAGACGAAGCACTTGCAGTATCTGGAGACTGTTCATACTTTTATGAAGATATCAGATTTGATTGTGCTGAAAATTCTACAGTATCTTCTCCTAAATCTTCTGAAGTGTATGAAAGGTTATGTCCTACGGCTGCAGATGATATGGCTGGACGTGTACTGTAGGCTGATGTTTCATTGTATGAGTATTTAAGCACTCCATCTAGTCGTTCCTTCTCGATCCATGTCTTCAGTCTCAGAGCATTCTTAAGAGCACACACAAATTTTGAGTCCTTTTTTACCCCATGATGGAAGCCAAACTCATCCAAGAACTCCAACCTTTTAAACGATGGGCAGCGAAGTTCCTCCAGGTTTGTGATGTGCCTACTTGTAATCTTTTGCAGCAAAAGAGCCTTCTCATGTCCTCGAGTGTATATTAGTCTAGCAGTTCCGGCAACTTCACGAAGATTAGCATGAAGAAAATTCATTGAAACATCTCCTTCAAACCATTCATTTCCGTGATGTTTACAACTGAGCCAATTATTTTGGCGTTGAGATGGGCTTGTGAGATAGGTAAAAGCATAAGGTGGAGAGGTAATCCAATGAGCTATACAGTGGCGATCTACAGTAACCAAAGCTACTTCTTCAGGTACAAAACGACCAGAATCATCACGAAACACTTGTATATCAATCACGTAACCATAATTATTTTTAATACGATATACACCAGTAGAGAGTTTCCTACCGCGACGAACAAGTAGAGACTGTGGTATTAAATGAGGAAGTTTTTTCCTAAATAGAAATTACCCCTACTTCAATTAAGCCCTGAAATCTGCTATAACTTGTCTGGACGAGTCTATTTCCAAAACATTATCATACTCTGCGTACACTAGACAATTAATTGTGTTAGCAAGGGCCTCTTCAAAGCGTACTTTAATTCTGAGACTCCCATGTTTTACGAGATTCCAATGAGAATAGCAATTTGCGGACAGATCAGGTGTAAGATCAAAGGCAAATAAACGATTACCGTTTGGATATTGCTGTCGGCCAATACTATTTCCCTCATTTAGAAAATGAATAACACTTCCAGTAAATAATGTGTTATACGCATCGACATAGAGTCCTTTAGTGTTGCAGGTAGGTTGTAGAGGTTTCGAAGGTATCTGGGTACCATCAAGACAAAGCGATATCTGTAATTAAAAATTCAAGGATACAGAAGCTTCCGTGCTCTTTTCCACTTTTAACACTATCTAAATTTCTCCGAAACTATTTTGATAGGATAAAATAAAAATATATTCTAAGAAGTGTATTCTTTTTTACTATTATGGAAAAATTGTAAGCTCACTTGCTACAAAGTTGTGGAAAATCTCAAATGAAACTTTAAATATTTACGCCAACCTGACGTGATAGAAAATACGGGGTTTTATCGCGCTGGGAAATGGGAAAAAGTTTCTAAAAGACAAGAGGTACAATTCTTTAAAGCCAATTAGAAAAAGGTCTGTAAAGAAACTGTAAATTTGTATTTCAAGTACGGAATTTTTTACACACATAATATACAGGGTGTCCCAGGCTCGAGTGTCCGGAGCGCCGTATAAATAGGCGTGTGTGCGTGAAGGGGAGTCCAAAGTAGTGTTCTCCCTTCGCTAACCCCACTTCTGCGCTATGGTAACATTGCGTTGAAGTCCCGCTCAAGCACACGCGACTGCTTATATGACGCTCCTGATTGATCCAGCTTAAATATTTTATGACTCAAAAACTAAAATACCAACTGATTTTTGGAAAAGGAATTTTCAA
>CAKNWT010275915.1:0-16175 GCA_932066315.1 Andricus coriarius | reverse complement strand
ACAGGCTCAATTCGCCTAACAATCCTGTTGTTTTGGACAGCTGTAAAGATCTTATACAGTGTGTTCAAACAAGTTATTGACCTGCAATTCTCTGGGTTGAACAAGTTGCCTTTTTTTGGTAGGAGTATAGTGCGTCCTAAAACCAGCCACTGCGGAGTGGGCGTCTCTGACTTTAAATATGAGGTGAATATGCGGGCCAAATGTTGGTGTGTAGAAGTAAACTTCTTCCACCAGAAGTTCTTGATACAATCTGGTCCAGCACCGGAAAAGTACTTCGTGCCTCTAAGTGCTTTTTTCACCTCTTCGGCAGTGATTGATGGACATTTCTCCTCAGATTTTATGAGGTTGTTGCGAGAAGGTTGTCAGCGAGAAACTTTTGATTCTCCCTGATCCATCTCTCCCTCCTCCTTGCGTCATATGACAGCCGTATTTTGTCAACAATAGGCTGCTTGATTGCCAGCAGCTTTGACTTGTTCAGTGTGAAATATGATAGGACTGGTAAAAATGTTGCCATCATTGGTTTCGGGCACTTTTTTTAATACATGATGCAGTTTAAAATGCAATGTTATTATAATCGATTATAATCATAAAAAATCAGTAGTTTCTATCAAATTTGAAAACCATATGACCAGGGTAGCCACTATTTTTATAATTTTCGGCTCCCGGCTTTCTCGCGGTAGAAATTCGTGATTTCTCCTAATTTAGACAAAAATATACTCTTTGTGAAACCCACATTTTTTTCATATATGTGATGAATTGCGGAAGTCCATGAGCCTCAGCAAACCTTTTTGTAAAAAACCTATTGAATTAGAATCATATAATAAGTAGGATAAAGAAGTCTGTGAGTCTAATAAAGGAAAATACAGAGATGTGTTTTATTACGCACTAACATTAAAAATATTAACAGTTTAAAAATCCATTATTAAACCAGTTTTTGAATATTATATTCAAGAGACTTTTGAAACAATAATTAATCATTTCGAATTGAAAGCGTTTGAAATTCAAAAAAATATATTCAACAATTTTCAATTGAAAGCTTTCGAACTATTTCAGATTAGGTAAGATCTAAAAAAAAGGACAATATATTTCGAATGGAATGAAAAGGAATTGAACTTGTATGGTTTCATGATAAAAGCGTTTAAAATTAGATAACTTAAAATCGATAGAGTTTTAAATTGAACATTTTTTAAACAGAAGCTCTCAAAATGGAAAAATTTCAGACTGAAATATTGAAAATTGGACCATTTCATTAGAAAGGGCTTGAGTTGTCTAATTTGAGAGGAACAATCACTTAAACCGTGAATAAATTTTATTGTAATCGAAATGATGAATTTGCACACAAACAGAGTGCGATACCGACACGGCGATGGCTGAGCTTGTACTACTAGAACAAAGAGTGGTGGCAGGCTGCTGCCACTTTGCGCAAGCGCATAGGAAATGGGACCTTGACTCGAACTGTTTAAATTATAAGAAATATAAATTCTAACACTTCCCCTCGAGTCAAGTGGTACCTTAAACTAATCATGTTAATATAAAATCTAAAAATTACATGTTTAATCTTTGCAGTCCAGCCGAAGTCACATAACACTCATGTTTAATTCGAAGGAGTCCTTTTGTGAAAAAATCCGCCACTTGATCTTCACTTGAAACGTGTTTCACTGATAATAGGTTCTTACTTAACACATCCCTAATAAAGTGGTGTCGCATGTCTATGTGTTTCGATCTCGCATGAAACATTGGATTTTCCGCCAAAGCAAGACAACTCCTGTTGTCACAAAGGATAGTGAGATCACCATAGCTGCCGAAACCGAGTTCCTGAACTAGTCGTTGAAGACATATGGCCTCCTTGACAGATTCGGCCATGGCCATGTACTCGGCCTCTGTCGTAGACAATGCTACTGTCCTCTGCTTTCTTGAGTCCCATGAAATAGGTCCTCCACCGAGTAGAAACATGTATCCTGATTGAGACTTGCGATCCTCGATGCAGTCTCCCCAGTCTGCGTCTACAAATCCTTGAATCGGTCCTGGTTTCTTTTTATAGATGAGTCCTATGTCGACGGTTCCCTTCAGGTAACGCAACACGCGTTTCGCCGCCTTCCAGTGTTCTGTTCCGTAGCAGTTGTTAAACTGTCCTAATCTGCTAACTGAATAGGCGATGTCAGGGCGAGTCGTCACAGATAAATAATGAGGGCTCCGACGAGCTCGCGGTATGGGAGCTTGAGTTCATCTTCGCTAGGATTTTCATTTTTCTTGAGTTTTGTCCCTGGGTCGACTGGAGTGACCACAGGTTTACAGTCGCTCATGTCGAACCTCTGCAGAAGTTCCTGTATGTATCCTTGCTGACCCATTGAAACTTTGCCGTCAGATTGTTTAAACTCCACTCCCAAACAATAGCTTGCTCGGCCTAAATCCTTTACTTTAAAATCAGCAGACAGTTTTCTTTTCAATTCGTCGATTGCCTTTTCATCTCGGGATGCGACGAGGATGTCATCTACATATACAGCGATCATGAGTATGTCTTCCCCTGCTCCAGATTGAAAAAGGAATGGATCCGAATTTGATGGTGTGACACCAATTCGTCTAAGAACTTTGTCCAGCTTAGTGCACCAACTTCTGCCTGCTTGTCTAAGTCCATAGATGGATTCTTGAGGAGACACTTTATTACCCTTTTTAAAATCCTGGAGCATCTTCTTCGCCTTGTTGCCAATTTCGGTGCTTCTCTCTTGATCGATAACGTTTTGCAGGAACTCTTCAAAGTATTTAAGAGCCTCCATGATTACTTCCTCCTCCGAATCTCCATTAAGATAAGCGGATGCTATATCGAATTGCCTGATCGCCAGGTTCTGTTGGGCTCCAAGTGATGCCATCAAACGAATTGTGCTAAATCGAGTGACTGGAGCAAAGGTTTCATTAAAATGTATACCTGGTTGTTGACTGAACCCTTGAGCTATCAGGCGAGCCTTCCTCTAGATTGTACCATCCGGGTTTAGCTTGTTCCGGAGAATCATACGACTGCCGATGACCTTCCCTTGGTTCGGACGATCGATCAAAATCCATGTCCCGTTTTTGATAATGGACTTCATCTCCGCTGCAATATCGTTACGCCATTCCTGAGCGTCTGATCCTGTCATCGCTTTCTTTATGGATATTTCAGACATGAAGGTGTACTCTTCATCTGCAATCGTTTCGTCTTCTTCTGGAACTGGAGGTAGATTACTGCTCGGTAATCCTGTTCTAATACCGATTCGAGGCTTCTTCTTTTCCAAAACAGTTTTGGATCGGCTCCCTTTTGATCGTCCTGGTTTTCTTTTTGTTTCAGTGATGGGTACCTCTTCTGTTGGATCGTTTTCGACTTCACTGTCGATTCTGTTTTCGTTGTCGAGTAAGTTACGTTCACCTTCCGGTTCTGGCTGCGTAATATAATGATGATCGAAACCTCGGAAGCCTTCTTGTTGATCCTCGTTCTGCTCGATTTCTCCTGCTTCTGGTGACAAATTGTTTCCAAGTCAACAAAATGACGATTTTCCTCCGCTTTGTGATCTCGGCGTGAAAAATTTATTTGAGTTTCAGCCGCTGTCTTCTGATTAGTACTCAAATCTTCCGCGAATTCTACGTCACGACTTATAATCACTTTCCTCTTTTTGTTCGACCAGATTCGGAACGCCTTGGATTCATCGGAGTACCCTAAGAAGATTCCTTCTTGGCCCCGTTGATCTAACTTCCCTGTTTCTGGATCCCTGTCTAGATAGAAAACTTTCCTGCCAAACACTCTCAGATTTGACACATCTGTTACTTCCCCTTCCCATAATTCGTAAGGCATTTTTCCATTTAGGCTTTTAGTTGGTAGTCGATTTCTTAAATAATAAGCCGTGTTGATTGCTTCGGCCCAAAACGAATTAGGGAGATTGGATTCCATCAAAAGACATCTGGCAGTGTCTAGAAGGGTCCTGTTTTTTCTCTCAGCAGTGCCATTTTGTTCTGGATTATGTGGCACTGTTAATCTTCGCACTATTCCTCGATTCTTCAGGTAAGAGTCGAATTCTCTGTTAATGTATTCACGTCCATTATCTGACTGTATCGACTGAACTTCCTTACCTTTTTGCCTTTCCACCAGGGCTATGTATTCTTTTGTTGCATTTAACGCTTCCGCCTTCGATTTTAGGAACCTAACGTCACACCACTTGGAGTAATCATCGATGAATTCAATATAATATTTCGCCCCTCCAAGTGAGGTTACTCTCGACGGACCCCACACATCTGTGTGAATTATTTGCAACATCTCAGATTGTCGATTAGATCTTCCCCTTCAAAAAAAATCACAATCTATTTTTGTGAACGCATCTGTCAGTTGAACTCCTGTAACGACACCTTTTCGCACAGCATCAGAAACGTCCTTTACATTCGCGTGACCGAACCGTCTATGCACAACTTCGAGCGTGGCCTTACACGTTTTTGAATTTGACACCGCACACGCGCTTTCTCCGATTTCTTGTACGCAGTACAAGTCCCCGATTCTGTTAGCGTAAAGTTCAGTGTTTCCCTTAGGGTTGATGACCTCCGCTAAGCTTTTTTCAAACAAAACACTATAACCGCGGCCGGTGATTTTTGCTACCGATAAGAGATTGGTTCTCAAATCAGGAACGTGGGACACATTCTCGAGCGAAACACTTTTTAAATCACCATGTACCTTCGTAGTAAATTGCACTGTTCCTTTACCTAAAATTTCTGAGGTAGCACTTTCAGCCAGGTTTGACACTCCGCGGTCAGAATCGTTAATTTTTCGGAAACTGTTCTTGTCGTTGCACAGATGGGTCGTCGGCCCACTATCGAGACACCAATTTTTACGTAGATCGATGGATCGATGACTGGACACGTTCAAACACACGTCTTCCGCGCACTTTGCTGATTGCTTTTTATTTTTATTAAAGCGATATTCAGATTTTAAATGTCCAAGCTTTTTACACACGAAACACCTGAATTGATTCTGGGATCTTTTTTCCGCGTTAGCCCTATCTTAGACTTCCGTCGTTTGTTTTAGATGATCACGCCTACCATGCCACGGTGTGCCTCGACTGACTTCAACCTAAAAGGGCTTGCATATGCCGGTTTTTTTCTGAATATACTTCTGCGATGCCCCATGATCATTTTGAGCCCAAAAAGACAAAAATTGCTTGGGCCCTTTTTGAGGAAACTTTATTTTTTTATTTTTTTAAATAGGTTAGTCAACATATTTTGATAAAAATAAGTTAAACGTGGAATTTCATTAGCTCAAACCATTCAGTTCGGAATCCAAAAAAGACCCACAGGTGCTGAACATCTTCCGAGAACTGAAACCCTACAATATTTTGGAAATTTTGTGAAAAAAGTGGGGAAAATCGGTTTTTTGAAAATTGCCTTATTCCAGTTCACCCTATGTCCTAAACACCTTGACAAGAATTAAAGTGCTTACAATTTTCTGCAAAGTGAAAAAAATCGAATGTTCTACTTTTTTTTAATGAAATTTTGTGTAACATAAATTTTATAAATAAAATTCTTTAGCGTTTTAGGAGGAAGTTGCCACCAGATAATTTAAGGAGGACCTAATTTTTAGTAAATCTAAAAAAAATTATGCTCTAGCATTATTTGTTTAAAAAATTATGATTAACATAATTTCATTACAAAAGAATCATATTTAGAAGGCCATAGTTTCGATGCGATTAGAGCTGGCTAGAGCATTTTTTTTTAGATTTGCTAAAACTTAGGTCTTCCTTGAACAATCTGGTGGCAACTTTCTCCTAAATTGCTCGGTTAATAAGTTCTTTTGAAAAACGAGAAAATTTATTTCTAAAATTGATGATAAACAACATTTCATAAACAGGGTAACATTCAAAAGGCCATAATTTTGGTTCTATTAGAGCTAGAGCAATGTTTTTTTTTTGAATCGACTCAAAATGAAGTCTTCTTTAATTAGTGATTTCGAAATTTTTACCATATATCCATAGGAAATAAATTATTTCCCCAAAACTATATATATATTCTTTTTCATTCAAATTATTCGCTTGAAATCGACTTCTTAGGACCATAACTCCCAAACTTTTAGTGATAGAACATTCGATTTTTTTTCATTTTGCAGACAATTTTAAGCACTTTTATTCTTGTGAAGGTGCTAGGGAGATAGGATGAACTGGAATAAGGCAATTTTCAAAAAACTCATTTTTTCACACTTATTTCACCATTTTTTTTAAATATTGAAGGGTTTCAGTTCTCATAAGATGTTCAGCACCTGTAGCCCTTTTTTGGATGCCAAACTGAATCGTTTGAGCTAATGAAATTCTACGTTTAACTTATTTTCATCAAAATATGTTGATTAACCTCTCAAAAAAAAATCAAAAAAAGAGTTTTCTCAACAAGGGCCCAAGCGATTTTGTTCTTTTTGGGCTCAAAATGATTGTGGGACACCCCAGAAGTATATTCAGAAAAAAGCCGGCATATGCAAGCCCTTTTGGGTTGAAGTCAGTCGAGGCACACCGTGATGCTTATTCACAAACATGGCGTCTGAACTGTGGACTGTTTTTCCGGGCATCGTATTCTTCGATTATTTTTGTACGTAGAGATTCAGGAGTCGGTAAATTGTCTCTGGACTTTATAGCGCACCTGAAGTTTTCGAAACTACCAGGGAGGCTATATAGGAGCATTACAGTCAAGAAATCCGCGTTGATCGCAATTTCCATGTCCGCTAATTTGTCCACGGTATCAAAGAATTCGTTCAGCTGGTCACGGACATCATTTCCCTCCTCCATTTTATGTAGCGTGAGTCTTTTCAGCAACGTGGCCTTTCTTGCCGGCCCTTTAGACTGGTAAATCTCTTCTAATCTTAACCACATTTCCCTCGACGTCGCACAGTTCTTTACTTGTTTAATTTCACGCGTAGAAATCGACAGGATAATGTCCGACTTAGCTTTTTGATCGCTCTTTATCCAAGCTCGTTCCGCGGCGATAGCTTGTGCACTTTCCCCTTTTTCAGGTTCCACACTATCACCACTTACGTATTACCATAAGTCAGCCTTTACCAAAACTGCCTGCATTTGTAGTTTCCATGTATCGAAATTATTTTTATCGAGAAGTTCAATCCTCGTGGAATTCGCGCCGTTCATTTTTGTGCTTCTTTACGCGTCGTCACACCCGACATTTTCTTGCTAAACTCTCGTATTTCTCAATTCGCGTACCTCTGGGCCCATAACCGGTTAGAATAAGTGGGGAGGTTGAAGTCCGAGAAACAATCACTTAAACCGTGATTGAATTTTATTGTAATCGAAATGATGAATTTGCACACAAAGAAAGCGCGATACCGACACGGCGGTGGCTGAGCTTGTACTACTAGAACAAAGGGTGGTGGTAGGCTGCTGCCACTTTGCGCATGCGCATAGGAAATGGGACCTTGACTCGAACTATTCAAATTATAAGAAATATCAATTCTAACAATTTAAAATTCAAAGCTAACTAAAATGGTTCAAAATTAAATAAATTGAAAACTTTTGAATAGGGTCATCCACTAATTTTTTTTTAAATTTTGGCATGTTGAAGTATATGCTCTAAAATCACTAATAATACCAGCATAGTGTAAAGAAAACTTTTTTTCGAATTTATATTTGAAAAATAAACATTTGTACACATTTCCAATTCCTATTTCTGTCGCGCCAAATCCGCCATCTTGAATTTATTTGTTTAAAACTTCAACTAAGAATGGGACAATTTTAATATATTACACTGAAAATAAAAAAAGAAGAATACAAAACAAGATGGCTATAGTATGGTTCCGATTTTTAAAATTATATAATTTTAAGCTTTTAATAAGAAATTTTAAAAGATCTAATAGCGAAATTGTGCTGACATTTTGAATATTTGTATTTGAAACTACAACATTGTGAAATTGGAAATTCAAAACCTCCAAAAATTGAGCTAAAAATAAATTTAAGAAACAACTTTAGTTTAAAAGCCTCAAAGATTAAACTCTTTTATAATTGCGCATTCAAAGCTATAATTTTAAATTAAAATTATATAAAATTTAAAGGTGATAAATATAGTATTGATAAGTATCATATCATGTAGTATCAAGTGACATTCAAAACGATTGGATAGATTTTTTCACTACAAAAAAGAGATTTCTGTCAACAAAAATCACTGTCATTTTCACCGTTCAAAATTATTCAATTCAAACTTGAAGCATAAAAAACTAAACAATTCCAAACTTCGGTTAAAAATGGAGGGTTTCTTAAATTAGGATCTTGAAACTAATCGTTCAAAATAATTAATTGTTAAGTTTTTCCTCACGATTTTTAAAATTCAATCATTTTAATCTAAAGTAAGAAATTAATAACTTTAAAATCAACAGTAAAGCTTTTTCATGAAGGCGGAAACATAGGAGCTTCAATGCGGACAGAATGAATGAACGTTAGATTATTCCATATAATTATATGTGGGTGTCCGCAGGAAGGGCCTTTATGGTCGGTACGGAGTTACTTATAGGGTCATACAGCATTTTTTAAATAGGAACTTCGAAAAATTTCGGTTGCTTTTGGGACATGAGAACAGTACCGATAGATTCAGTATAGGCCTTAGTATCACCCCCCACGCAAACCCGAAAATAATAATTTTGTCTCTGAGTTAGAAAAACGCCAATATCTAATAAAATAGATGCCCACATGTATTGTTGAAAGTAACCTGCAATTATCGGAAAAAGGTTATTTAGGAAGAAGCTACAAAACGTGCAAGTTATGAAATGCGGAAAATGTCCCGGTATAAGATTTCAGTCTCGGTTTTTCCCCGATTCAACTTCGTTCCGCCTTTCTCTCGGGTGGGCCAAAAAAGATTTGTAGGGTTGATGTACCAAATACCTCCCCTGAAGTGATTCTTTTTTTCTGTCAATTACAGCACGATAAACACGAAAACTGACTAAGGATTCACGCGTCCAGCCTCTTCTTTGCAGCATTTGAAGATAAATTTCTATGAAATATTTTACGTAAAACTGGATACATCCTATACTCAGACTAAAAACAAAATATTCTCAAAGCAGTTTTTTAAATAAAAAATTCAGATTAATATTATAATAGTATTTACAATTATGCTGATAAGTTACTGCGATTCTATAGAAATAAACCTTAAAAATGAGCCCAAGAACATTGAAAAATATTTATCATTCCGAATTCATAAAATTAACAATCAAACATTAACAAACTTTAAATGCTAAAAATGGGTGTCCATAATCTACCGATCGAACGGCACTCAAACGGCACTGCTCAGTGCCGTTTATGTGCTGCTCGTTTAAAGGTACTCAGGTTCCAGCTTTAAAAGCCTACAGACGTTACCTTGATACCTGCCACTAGGCTACCAAGTAGACCAGCTGAAAGGGATTGAAAATTGTAACATATTGAAATTACCGCGGTAAAAGTTAAAAATTCAGAATCTACGGGTTTGAATAATTACAGATAACAAACTATTTTTTACAAGTTTAGAATTGGAATGAATATAATGTATTTCGTAAACGGAATGAGATACGCCAAAACACACAACATTTTTGGATTCAACTCCATTAGGCTACAATAGGACCATTATATGGCCGTCACATCACTCCCAGTGCCGTTAAGGTGCCGAAATCAGCACAATCGTCCCTGAAATGGCACTGGCAGCCCCGTGCCGTTCGATCGGCAGGGTATACTGCCATGGCTCCGCGTATCATGGAAAAGGGGAGGAAATTTCGGAAAAAATGTTGAGTTATGAATAGAAACTGATTTGGGAATGTTCGCATATTACGTATTATTAAGGGGGGGGGGGTCAACTTTTGTTATACCCATGTTAAAGTTACATACACTTACTATAGAAAAAGCGTTACGGAGGGGGTGTGCTCTCCATAATCCAAACTGAGCGAAAATTTATGAACCCTTGAAAAAAATCTTGGTTGGAAGGGACGATTCGTAAACCTGAACCTCGAGGGCCCCATTTTTTCTGATGTGCAACAAGCAACTCTTTGAGGCACTTCGACTCAGGTAAAGCAGTGTTCGGCACGCCTTTGACCAAGTCAGGGTCCTGCGAGTTTGACCAGACCAACCCTTCCTTTAAGTGTTCTTTGTTGGAAAATAGGGAAAAATTAAAAAGTTCTTAATTCTGCAATCAGCGATTTGAAAGTAATAAATTTGGAATCTACGAATTTGTTTGATTCCAACAACATGCAATTTGTCTATAAAGGTTGAAAATTTGACAAGTATTAAATTAAATATTGAGCTAAAGTTTCTTATATTAAACTCCTACCAATTTTCAACTTTTCCAGACCAGCAATATATCACTAAAATCGGAAAAATTCGTAGATGCTGATTATGCTATTTTCAAATCGCTAGTTGCAAAATTAAAAGTTTTTAAATTTCCTTACTTTGACCTGCCTTTAGACAAAAGACCCCTGCTGGAGTAAGCTCGGCTAAACTGAGGTCCGCGGAAAAACCAAAATGTAGTAAAAAAAAATTAAGCCGAGACGGGCCTGCCCATACCTGAAAAGTGAGCAAAAATGTTTGCCGACCACTGAGGTAAAGGATGGAGATCCTTCTTGACAGTTCTATTTCAAAGCTGAATCAGTGTATAAACAACGTGGGATTTTTCGGCCCTTACAACTGCCCCATCTGGGAGCAACACATGCAAACGTGGCGTGTCGGTGAGTCGGTTCTGTTACGCGATGCGTCGGCCAGCCTCGTATAAAGCCGCAAATGCACGAGCACGAACCCGATCTCACCCGACTTGACGATTCGGTTTCGTTAGCTATTAGGAGGGTTGAGTTGATTTTTGTTTTAAAAAATTCACACCTACAAGAAAGACTTCAAATACATGGCATAATTTCTGAAGTGTGCCCACCTCGAAAATGGAAGATGTCCGATCGGGCTAAAAATAGACCTAATTGTAGTCCTATTAGATAGTACTCCTCACACCAAAAATTAATTCATTTTGGTAATTATTTATCAAAGTGGAGGGAGTACAAGTTTCGGGTTTTTCAAACAAAGCCTTACTTTCAAACATTTGTAATTTTTTTCCTATTGAATCAAACGGGATTTCACTATAAAAGTTTTTGATAGATTTTTACACAAACTTTCTGGTAGTCATAACGATTTTCAAAAAAAGTCAAAATTTGACCCTAATTTTTGAAAATCAAAAATGAATTTGACTTTTTCTCAAATTTCGACACTTTTTTTTCTTCAAAATAGTTTTAAAAGGAAGCTGAGATTTTTTCCTATAAGAGCCACAATTTTCAGAGTGGCAAATTAATTCGTCTTTGAGTAATAGAACGATAAGTAAACAAGATGCCATAATAGGGCGGGTGGCGTGCGGTCTCCCCTAGGTGTGCTCACGCCGAGGATCTTTGTGCAACGCTTTAGTGCCAGTTTTTTAAGTTAAGTAATATTATATGGTAATATTATGTGTCTTTCTTATCGATTTTTTCGCGATAGTTTTAACAGTTGTTTTCTTTGCAGGCCTCTTTTGCGGTTTCTGTTTTTTGCCCTTCCAGAAGATGTATTTCTCAGAGGACGAAAACTTGTTGAGTTAAGTTTTCCATCTTTTGTGGGAATGAAAACGTGGTACTGTAATGTACCTGGTATCGTAACAGCTTTGTCAAATCTGGCTTTGAGTAACTCGGTGCTTATGGCATGATTTAATTTGCTGCTCAAAAACAGTAAGCTTGAACGTGCTGCTTGTCTCTCTATATTCGCTTTATAATCATACCATGGAAGTGCCATTCAGCTTGGATACCAAAATCTTCTTCATGGACTTGGAGATTAGCAAAGGTAGATTTTGTTTGGCCTGCAATGAGTTTTCAAGTAATCTACTATTATCTTTTGATACTCGTGAACAGCCACCGTGTCATGAGCTAAGTTATCAGATATGATTGCAATACTTACGTGCTTGAGCTCTCCATCTTTTTTATAATAAATCACCACAGTGAATATTGTAGCTTGGTCTTCATTCCAGTGGAATGATTGCGCTGCATTCTGAATTATGAAGGCGTAATTCTCAGCGAAATCGACGCAAATCAAAAACTCCCCAGGCAATAAATTTTCGTTCAGGTGTGATGATTGCTCCTTTGAAATAAAGTGATGAGTTTTTAATTTCAACAGCCTTTCACAGAAATCATATAAAAATTCATCAGTATCCATTACCAGAGACTTTAGAGTACACCTGTCGGCCTGTAACCAAATATGAAATCTCTCTTCAATAATACAATGTTCATCAAAAGCTTTTGTGATGTTATCTTTCAAGTATGCAGTACCTGGACATTTTTCACACTCTCCTAAATGACAGGAACTTAAAGAATTAGGACATACAATAGCATCCAGACAGTCGTGATAATTTGTGAGCACCATGTCAATATCCTCTGTTAAATGTTGAATATTTATTTCATTCAACATCAACTTTAAATTCTCATGATGCACGCTGACGCATACATTATGAGTGCCACTGATTCCTGCTAGAACACAATGACGAGGTCTTTTTGTGAATTTCGAAATACTGATCTTCAGACCTACGTGTTCTGATGCAAATTGAGCATATACTTCGTTGAGATTAAATACACATTTAACACATTTAACACAATGTTACACAGTAGTAACCTTTTCTGAATATGTGAACGAGTTCCATCATCATTCTTAATCGACACAAAGTCTTTCATCCCGGGCATCATTCGACTTATGGCATCGCGTTCATAAAAGTTTTTCACTAGTGTTTCACTTTCAGGAGTCAATACTCTTCCACTTTCTGGATTCGGAAGCGTAAGGATTTCATACTCTGAAACTAATTTTCTTACCTTTCTTGCTTTTCACCTGCATCACTTTCCTTCGTCCCCAAGATTTTGGCGCAAGCGAGCGAAGTTGAAATTGTTCTTGAAGATCTTTAGAGGCATTGAATTTTTCGATGATTAGATCAAGTACTGTGGTGATTTATTATAAAAAAGATAGAGCTCAAGCACGTAAGTATTGCAATCATATCTGATAACTTAGCTCTAAGAACATGAAGAACATTTTGGTATCCAAGCTGAATGGCACTTCCATGGTACATCTCATGGTAAGGGTGCATGTGATGGTATAGGAGCGAATATAAAGAGACAAGCAGCACGTTCAAGCTAACTTTTTTTCAGCAGTAAAGTAAATCATGCTTTAACCACTGAGTTACTGAAAGCCAGATTTCACCAAGCTGTTACGACACCAGGTACATTACAGTACCACGCTAGGAGAGATCACGCGCCACCCGCCCGATCATAGCATCTTGTTTACGTATCGTTCTATTACTCAAAGACGAATTAATCTGCCACTCTGAAAATTCGGGCTCTATAGGAAAAAATCTCAGCTTTCTGTTAAAACTATTTTAAAGAAAAAAAAGTGTCGAAATTTGAGAAAAAGTCCAATTTATTTTTGAATTTCAAAAATTAGTCAACTTTTGACTGTTTTTGAAAATCATTATGACCACCAGAAAGTTAGTGAAAAAATCTATCAAAAACATTTATAGTGAAATTTTGTTTGAGGCAATAGGAAAAAATTTACAAATTCTTGAATGTAAGGCTTTGCTTAAAAACCCAAAAATTGTAACCCTTCCACTTTGATAAATAATTATCAAAATTAATTAATTTTTGGTGCGAGGGGTACTATCTAATAGGACTACAACAAGGCCAATTTTTAGCCCGATCGGACAACTTTCATTTTCAAGGTGGGTACACTTCAGAAATTATGCCCCATACATTTAATGAAGTCTTAAAATATTTAATGATTATGTTTTTCAGGAATTCGTACGGACTATTTTAGCCTATCCTATTCAACCGGTAATACATTATAAGACACTGGAGGTTTATAAAGTTAAAATATATTGAATATTGTATATGGGATTTTAATATTAGGTTAATAATATCTATCACTTTCAAGTGGTTTCATTTTTCAATATTTATATTTTATTTTTCAATTGATTTTAAATATTGTAAAGTTAAAATGATAATAAATGACAAATATGTTTCATTTATTAAATTGATCAACATTTTTACTGAATACTTACCTCTGATAGTTACCTTTCTTTTCGTGCTATTTTAGGCTATAATCACAATTTTGGGGATTTTAAGAGAAAAAGCCGAAAAGTTATTAACTTGACCTCATATTCTTTCTTAATATATAAAAGCTTTATAAGCCCTTTAATGTCTTAAAACGCTTATATCAACATTACAAAATTTAGCTTTTTAAAGGTCAGTCTTTGTAGTATGTTAATAACTAATGAACATATTTTTAGAATATTTTTCCTTGATTCTGCCCTATGGTCAAACATGGTACAAATAACCGTCGTGAAATTTCAAATAAAAACTGTACTCTGTATGCTTTAATTTTAAAAATTAAAAACATTAATACATTTATAAATATTCCTACATTTTATTTGAATATGATATACATTGATTTTTATTTAAAAAATTCTTGTGAATAGTTGGTCATTTTGTGCATTTTACGACATTTTTGTACCACGTTTGACCTTAGGAAACAGATTTCAGGAATGAGATTATAAAAATATCTTCTTCAGGTACGGTTTGGTGGAAAATTATATTTTTTGTTGAATATTTTATTTGACATATGTGAAATATTGAAAAATGTTGTAAAATTTTGTCAAAAACCCTATGAAATTATACTTGTATAACCTTAAAATAAGCAAACAAAAAACTTGAAAAATAGTTATTCGAAATTTTTATTTTGTATACAAAAATATGTTTCGCCTTAAATTATAATTTTGTTGAAATTTTTTTTTTCTTCACTAAGCATTTTTTTAATTTGAAAATTTATTTATATGGTTGAAAATTCATGATTAAAAAGTTGATTTAAACTTTTTTAAATTAAAAATTAGAATTTTTCATTGGAATAGCAATTATTACATTTTTCGTTGTATATTCCGCTTTTTTGGTTGAAAATCCATCTTTTCTGGTTGACAATTCAACTATTATTTTCAACCTTTCAATTCAACCTCAAAAATGTAATTAATATTTTGCATTTTTAAAATTAATGTTTTTATTTGAAAAGACAATGTTAAAAATCGATCGATTTTCGCCCCGCTCCGGAACGTTTTCTAGCTATTTAAAATTGCTCTAATAAGCGTGTATTTGATGGGAATACATGTTAAAATTCGGCGTACTCCGCGGAAGTTGCTCCAGTTTGCCATACATGCGTAAAATCATATAAACCTTGTTTGACCGCAGATGGTGGATTCTTGGAAATCGATCGATTTTCGTCCCGCTCCGGAACGTTTTCTAGCTATTTGAAATTGCTGTAATAGGCTTGTATTTGATGAGAATACATGTTTAAAACCGGCGTACTCTGGGGGAATTGCTCCAATTTGCCATACATCAAGCATTAGAGTCTCTATGGGATAAAATATAGGGACCAAAGGGTACTTTTTCTCACGCTCATAGGGCACTTTTTCACACTCAAAGGGTAAAAAATTCAGGATAAATTCACAATATTTCAGAACAATTCAAGTTAAATTCAAAAGGATTCAAATTAATTAAAAAAAAAAAAATTTAACAAAAAAAAGTCCATTGATTGCCGTAAAGTTGGAATGAATTTACAGGAATTTAAGGTAAACGAGAAGAATTCGATGGAATTCATAAAAATTCAAGGTGAATCAGAAAAATTCAAATGAATTGAAAACAATTTAAAGATATGCATAAACTTAATGAAACTCAGTAAATTTGAAATGAGCTCAGAAAGATTCAAGGGAATTCAAAAGAATTTGATGAAATGCTTAAGAATTCAAGGCGAGGTTAAAAGAATTTAGGATTAATTAAATAAAAACTTTAAAAAGATTTTAAAACATCCATTGAATTAAAAAGAGTTGAGTTAATTTAGAAGAATTCAAGTAAATTTAAAAAATTGAAGAGAATTCCAAAGAATTTAAAAGAATTCAGTGTAAGTTACAAAAAAAAAAAAAAATTAAATCTCTTCAAATCGTTGAAGCCCTATTAATTTCTTATCAAATAAGTGACTAATGACTACAAAACAATTCAAGTTGAATTCGAAAAAATTCAAATGAATTGGAAAAATGGTAGAAATACAGAAAAATGCCATTGATTACAATAAAATTGGAGTGAATTTAGATAAATTTAAGGGAAATGAGTAGAATTATATCAAATTCATAAAAAAAAC